>CAPT01000106.1:0-44621 GCA_001039675.1 Nakaseomyces delphensis CBS 2170
CCGTTACTATATATATATATATATATATATATATATATATATAGACATGTATAGTATTGTTGTGTACATATTTTTATCATTTATAACGTGAGCTCTTTCAGAAACAGCCCTGAACACCATCCGTACGGGTAACTTTCTGTGATTTTTTTTTTTTCATCCTGGGCCAATCCTGTTTTTGATTCTGGACATAGTTCATTATATAAAGAGAACAAGAGCTATTTGCAAAGCGAGCCTCTCGGGTTTCTCCACAGGAAAGAAACCCAAGAAACTATCAGTCGATAGTTGGGAAGTTAACTACTCTTCCTTATATCAAATATTGTTTATGATGATAACGTCATCAATGAGATGACTTCTTTTGCTATAAACCCAGCTCTTCGACGCCCTTTTTTCTCTGTTTACAGGGAGAGGGGCTATGAGACCAGTTGTTTACCTAGGCTGATATCAATATTTGTTTTATGCATATGCATCCTTCTTGTTTCCTTATGTACACTGTTATTGTAGCCAATTAGTAGATAAAAAAGAAAATTTTTTTTTTTTCATTGTCTTGGTCCAAAAGCGAGCTCACGCCTGAAGGCTCCCCCCCCATAACAATTTCTTTTTAAAAACTGGGGTTTCTCTCATCATCACAAACAATCGGAAGGCACCTGGTGTAGTCGAGGAGTTCTCTTTGGGCATTGCAACAATACAAGAGCCCAGAGATATTTATATATATAATATTAAAGATCAGTATTAGAGACCGGCACAGGGAAAAGAAAACCCAAAAGGAAAACTTGATGTTCGATGCCGCATAATAGTGATAAAAAACGGACTAATGCGTCCAGGGCCTGTGACCAGTGTCGAAGGAAGAAGATTAAGTGCGATAGGAACCTGGAGAGGAACATCTGTACGTCGTGTCAGCGTAACGGGGAGCGGTGCACTTTTGAACGGGTTCCTTTGAAGCGAGGGCCGACGAAAGGCACCCATAAGGGAGAGGGCGATAGCACGCGGGCATCAGGGAGCGTGACGACAGAGGACAACACGCCGAATAATATGTTTGAGGATCCGGCCCTGCTGCGGCCGAAGTCATCGCTGGACGATTCAATTATCGACCCGTTGTCGAGGAACGGCAGCGTGACGCCGTTGCATGACAGCACATCCAACCCGGGTCATTCGGCTGAGCGGAATAACAGCGGGCTGGATGATAGGCTGCGGAGCTCTATTACACCTGTGAACCACGGGAGGTCCGGGTCGATCTTGCTGCCGCCTTTGTCGCAATATCCACAGCAACATTTAAACGCAGCTGTTAATGGAGGAAGCAACCATAGTAGTAAAAATGGTACTAGCAATCAAAACAATAATGGCAATAATAATAATAATAATAACAACAATAATAGCACAACTGGGGATACCAATATACTCACGTCGGGTAGTTTGAGTAATGCCCTTCAGCAGCAACCATTTTGGAAAGTGCCGTATCATGAGTTTCAGAACCAGAGAAGAGGGTCTATAGAGTCGCTGCAAAGTGATCTGTCAGTCAGGACATTTAACCAACAGGATCAGCTTGTTTATAACACTTTCCAACAGTCTCCAATCGGAATAAAACATCCCTCCGAGCCTACAAATGTGAGGCCACAGCTAACATCTACTAGTAATCTAGGTAGCGTTGTCGGCTCTAATGACCTGTTATCAAGTAATCCGAACTACTGGGGATCGATAAAGGCAGGCTCGTTTTTCCCCGCTGGTGAGGAAAATGACGATCAAATACCAACAGGTAACCAAAGAAGGTCGAGTTCAATCCCATCCATTTTGCGAAACACTTCAACCTCGATATTACTGAGCCAACCGCAACTCCCACATCCAAATGGTAATAATAACAATAATAACGGTAATAATCATGTTAATAACAATAGTGGCACCAATAATAATAGCAATAATAATAATCTTTTGGCATCTAGCAGGGCTGGTTCCATAACTGGGAATTATAATCCTGCATCAACACAATTAAATAATTCAAACTCGAACAATCATCGACACTCTCAATCACAACCATATTTATATTCGCAATTTTCACTACAGTCAAGACAGAGTTTTACTCAACCGTACTCTAACTTTGGACAATTTACTTCGAACGGTTTCCAATCGAGACATGATTCTATTGCTAGTGATGCAATGTCCCCAAATGCGGCCCTAATGTATAACCAAAATCAACAGGCTAATATATCGAATGCCACAGGGACTAACTTGAGTAATATTTCGTTGTTACCAGATAAATCGCTAGATACTGGTATGCAGTTTAAGAAAGAAGAACTGAAAAGCCAGGATAGATATCAGATTCGTGATAATGATGATAATGATCAAGATGCTAATGTTTCTGAATTTGAAGGGGGTAAACAGAATTCAGAGGGCAAGAGAGTCAAAAATTCAAGAAAGAGGAAAGTAAGACAAGATAACTCGGAGTCCAAAAAATCAAAAACCGCTAGTAACAAGAACAATTTTGAAGAGGATTCACCTAAGTCACCAAATTCTGCAAATATTACATCTCAAACATCAATCCAATATGGTCAGATATTGGACGTCGAACTGATCGATCTGTACTACGAGTTCATTCATGTTGGTTTCCCAGTGATCCCATTAAATAAGAAAACATTAACGAATGATATATTGCTGGTCAATACGCAACCAATTTCTAGTATACATGAAGTTAATTCTTATGTTATTCTGTGGTTTAGAAACTCATTGGAACTACTGGTTCGCGTTGCACTTAAGAAAAAAAATGGATCACATGCATTTGATAAGTTCAATTCCTCGCAACTATTGAGGTCGGCGTCTGGTGATGACAATACTCCATTCGAAGCAAGTAATGGAGACAGACCCTCTTCACGGAGTGATGCAAGAAGTTCCCTGGGTGAGGATGTTACCGACATGATGGAATTACAAAGCTCTTTTATATCAGCATTGAACGAATGTTTTCAAAGGGTCGTGGACATACACCCAAAGTTTCGAGAAAATAAAGATCGGATATCTCCCAAAATTAAGATTATTTATCTATCCACATTCATTTTATTGAACTATATTTTGGCCATTGTAGGCTACGACAACTCCTTTGTTCTGGGTATGTCTGTAACAATATTTAATGAATTCAAGCTCTACAAATTATTATTAAATCCAGAACATGAAGACAATGGTGATGAAGAAAGTGCCTCATATTTCAATAATGAAGAGGGGGTCTTTGCAATTGATTCTAATGATGGTATGATTAAAACAGAAAATGGTAGTCAAGACAGAACGGATACAGGTAGGGGCATCAATGGTCATATTAAGGATCCTCAGAAAACGAGCGTCACAGAGCAAGATGATGTTGTTCAATCTGAGGCCAATTCGCACAATGGTATTGTAGATTTGGGGAACCGATACTCGATATTGTTTAAAAGGCTTTATATCTTGCTCGTTATGTTTGATTCTTTACAGAGTTGTGTCTTTGGTGGACCAAAGCTTTTGAATGTTTGCATAACGAATACTACAGAACGATTCTTCACTAACTCCAAGAATAGTAAATGGAACATTGAAGAAAGTTCGATCAGACTGAAAAGTGCATTAATGAGTTTAAAGCTCGGTGAGTTGCTGAGTGAGGTTGGGAGTAATAGGATCACAATGAATCATTTCGGAATACTCTCCAAGTCATCGCTGGGACAATTTAAAGACCAAGATGTTGTATTCAATTTAAAGAACTTGTCTTCTGTGGGTAGCTACCACCGGTTTATCGAGGATAACGACGGGTATGATGGTGTTAATGGCCAGCCGCTATGTCTTTCCCAGTGTTTCCATAAGATGTTGGTGACAAAGTGCTCTTTAACGGTCCTCTTGCTCTCCTTGGTAGACGCGAACACTGGGGAACTCAGAAAACTGAAGCTTGCCAAAGCCAAGGAAGTGGTTGATACTTTGTGTTCCTTGATCTCAGTTGTCCTGCAGTCGTTGACGTTAAATATGAAGCTAAACCCCACCAACAGCATTGATGTGAACTACAGACCACTGATCCCCACGCAGAGCATGGAGGACAAGATGTCCAAGGAGCTCAGCGAAGAAAGTGTCAATCCAATCGGAAGCAAACCGAGCAAGAACTCAGGTAACGAGTTCTACCGCCGGCTGCTAGGCCTAGAGCACGACAACGAGATAGTATACTCTGACGTTTCTCGTGGAGTGATATCCCCGTTTGCGATCGCCATTGTCCACGAGAGCCACAACATCCATGAACTGATAAAGATGATCCCGACTGTCCTGATCCGGCTGGTGATGACCATCAGCAGTGAGACAGAGAATGCTTCATCACCATCATCTCCTGAGCAGGCGAACGTCGCAGAAGTGTCGCAGGACCTGGTCTACAAACTCTCTAACTCGATGAACGACGTGGTGCAAATCGCCAGCCTCCTGAACATGATCAAACCCATGAAGGTGTTCGAACACGACTTCAAAACATTCGACGAAGACAAGTCGCTGCTGAAGAGGCTCTACTACGAGGAGCACGATACTCCCAAGGACGACTCGCTGCTCGGAAAACTTGTCAATACCGGTTGGCAACTACTGGACGATACAGAACTAGGATATTTACTACATTAGTATGCTATATAATTTCTTTTTTTCTTTTTTTTTGGGGGATAGCCATTGTTTAATAAATAATACTATATCTTGCATCAACTGCAGTGAAGAAAGGAGGGGGAAGCATTGGCCCACTACATATAAAGGGCATTGTCCTACTACATATAAAGCACATTGTCCCTTACCATCATATGATAATGTCGAGTCCATTCCCAATTGTTTATCGTCGAGTTTCTTTTAAAAGGGGGGAATGTCCCACCAGACGCGGGTTTGTTTTGTTCGGCAGAAGGCTGGGTAAGCTCTAAGGGGCCAGGGGGGGGGGGGGGGGGAAGTTGGAAGCGAGATTGAGTTCTGTCTCCCGTTTCAATCGATTGTATAGACTTGATTAAACTTATATAAAAGGGGACGTAGATTTCCCTTCCAGGTTTATAGACTCTAACAGAAGCCACTTATTACAGGAAGAAAGAGAGAAAGAGAGATATAAAGATTGAAGACAACATGTCTACTAAGAAACACACCAAGACACATTCCACTTATGCTTTTGAAAACAACACTAATAGTGTTGCTGCTTCTCAGATGAGGAACGCTTTGAACAAGCTGGCGGACTCCATTGGGCCGGAGTACAGCGAGGGTGCGCGTACTCGGTTTGAGAACGAGCTGGACTCCTTTTTCACGCTGTTCAGGAGGTACCTGGTCGAGAAGTCCTCTAATAACACGCTCGAGTGGGACAAGATCCAGTCCCCGACCGCCGAGGAGGTGGTCCGCTACGACTCCATCGCGCAGCAGGCTGAGAACGTCGCCAGTCTCGCCAAGCTGGCCGTCCTGAAGCTGAACGGTGGTCTCGGTACCTCTATGGGCTGCGTCGGCCCCAAGTCGGTTATCGAGGTCAGAGAGGGTAATTCCTTCTTAGATCTGTCTGTCAGGCAGATTGAGCACCTGAACAGGCAGTACGACAGTGATGTGCCTTTGCTGCTGATGAACTCCTTCAACACCGACAAGGACACCGAGCATTTGATCAAGAAGTACTCGGCCAACAGAATCAGGATCAGGTCCTTCAACCAGTCCAGGTTCCCACGTGTGTTCAAGGACTCGTTCTTGCCAGTGCCTCAGGGCTACGTGGACCAGAAGGACGCGTGGTACCCACCGGGCCACGGTGACTTGTTCGAATCTCTACACGCTTCCGGCGAATTGGACGCTCTGATCGCCCAGGGGAGAGAGATCCTGTTCGTCTCCAACGGTGATAACCTGGGTGCAACCGTTGACCTGAAGATCCTCAATCACATGATAGAGACTGGGGCCGAGTACATCATGGAATTGACCGACAAGACCAGGGCCGATGTTAAGGGTGGTACTTTGATCTCCTACGACGGCCAAGTGCGCCTGTTGGAAGTCGCCCAGGTTCCAAAGGAGCACATTGATGAGTTCAAAAACATCAGAAAGTTTACCAACTTCAACACCAACAATTTGTGGATTAACTTGAAAGCCGTCAAGAAACTGGTAGAATCCAGTGCTTTGGAGATGGAAATTATTCCAAACCAAAAGACTATCACTAGAGGCGGCCAAGAGATTAACGTCTTGCAATTGGAAACCGCTTGTGGTGCAGCTATCAGGCACTTCAAAGGCGCCCACGGTGTCGTTGTTCCAAGATCCAGATTTTTGCCTGTCAAAACCTGCTCTGACTTGTTGCTGGTTAAATCTGACTTGTTCTACTTGCAGCACGGGGCCTTGAAGATAGATCCAAACAGATTCGGACCAAACCCATTGATCAAATTGGGATCCCACTACAAGAAGGTCTCTGACTTCCAAGCTAGAATCCCACATATCCCAAAATTGGTTGAATTAGACCATTTGACCATCACAGGTAACGTTTTCTTAGGTAAAGGTGTTACCTTGAGAGGTACCGTTATCATTGTCTGTTCTGATGGTCAAAAGATTGATATTCCGAACGGTTCTATCCTCGAAAATGTTGTTATCACAGGTAACTTGCAGATATTGGAACATTGATCACCACTATTTTTCTTTTTTCCCCTTCTGTGTGTTGTTGCTCTATTTTTATTCCACATCTACTTTTTTTTTCAATTTTAATGATCCTGAAAAGATATATGACCCCTCCTCCTGCCTTCATCAAATTTCATTCCTTCTTCCCATTTTTCTCCTACACGATTTTCGATGATAAGATAATGAAGAGATCTAGGCTGTTGAAAATAAATATAATTACAAGCGTTTTTTAAAAAAAGTATTGTATCTCTAAATGAAATTTGTTCTGTCCTTCTCTTATATGTTAAAAAAAAAGACTAAACTTTAATGTTTTCTAATGATTTGGTCTGCTATTATTGTTCACACAGTATTGAATGAGTAATAATGGAATCATTGATACTATCAAAGCTGAAATATGTATCGTTTCAAGACTTGCTTTAATAAGTTTGATTTGGTTTTTCTTTAATATGTGAGAGATAAAAAACAAAAAAGTAAAAAGTTACCAAAAATATTAGGTTTTGGAAGATATATACCTATATATATGTAAGTATAAAACGAAGATACAAAAGCAAATAACGAATTAATAATAAAAAACTATTCAAAACTACTAGAAAGGACAGGACATTCACCTACTTTCTGCATTTGAATCTTGATGAAAATACGGGGCGTAGTCACATGATCTTAATATAAGACGCCTTTTTTTACAATATTTTTTTGGGTTTCTTTAAGGACTCTCCCTCCCCTTAACCAGATCAGTATTTGATGGATGGAGATCAGCTTGTTAATGACTCTTTCCATATCACAAGCACCAATCATTGGAACCCAGTTCTTATTATAAGCGGTGCAATCATATCGGGATATTAAAAAAGTACATTTAAGAACTGCAATTTCCTATCGAAAACTAGAGCTTCACCAATTGGGTCCTCCCTCTATTTTTTATTTATTTTCTTACCTTTAAATGATTGATGACGCAAAATGGCAGAAATAAATATCAATACATTGGTGTTGATAGTGATACTACTATTTATATTCTCTTCCAATAATGCCGGTGATGGAGTAACGTCACAGTACCAGTTCAATCAATTACAGCGAGTTAGAGAACAATATGAGGCGGAATATGAACAGTTTAAAAATACGACAATAAATGATAACTTCAAGAACATTACGGGTTTCAAATTAGCATATGGGGATTCTCTTAAGGATCCATCTTTAAATGCAACTTTCCCATTGCCCGATAAGAATTATGACGAATGGCATCATAATCAGAAATATATGTTGTTACCTGACGAAATAATAGGTAACATTAATAGTGATGTTTGGAATGATACAGAATACGCCTTAAGGCAGGAATACTTTCCTGCTAATATTACCAGTATTCTCACAGGCAAGACGAAAAAATTAAATTCAGAGTTCACACCTATCAGAATGCCCATTGCAAGGTATTTCCAATCTATACGATCTAACGTTAACAATACAGAGAACATACCTCCAAGTGGTGAGATATACTTTAAAAATACAGACGCAATAACAAGTATGGACTACGATAGTGGGAAAGTAAGTATAAGTGTATCGCCGTTAGATCTGGTATCAAATTCCTTTAATGAGCGGCCATCGCACTTATTCAACTCTCAAAGCAATAGATGGAAGATGATCACTGCCATAGTACAATTCTCTGATGAGAATGAGACGCAGAGGGTGATTTTCAATGGAATGGGCATTTACGATATCGTTAGAGGAAGAGTGCTATTAATGAGCTCTAGTGCCAAATTTCGCTCGTTATTTGCATTCCCACATTATATGGAGTACTTTAATGAAATGGGAAATGGCATCAACGATGAAACATTTGAAGATATAAAAAGACTCATTACCGAGTATTGGGATACTAAAAACTTTATTGACACGCTGACCATGGATCATATCGATATAGCCTTTGATAACGCCATAGAAAGGTGTGAATATATGGCATTCTTACAATTAGAACCATGGACAGGCTACAGTCTATCTGATCTGAAGATGATTGAAGATGAGTTGATGTGGCCTATGGGAAGGCCCGCTAATCTTTCCAAATTACCGCCAATAAGAATAAAATCTGGTCAAATGTACGCCCCTGATTGTGGTTTTGCATTCTCTACACATGACGTCTCAGGTTCAAGGTATGAGGTGCTCATTAAAACTGTTAGAAGCCATATCTTAATCGGAGTTGGGTTATTTGTATGCCAGATATTCTTAATGCTACGTCAAATGCAACATACTAATACACCATCGATAATAAATAAACTTTCTTACACAACTTTTTTCACTATTACGTTAATTGATGGCTCCTCAGCAATGATCTATTTCGTAACAGCAAATGCCTATCCAGAACTTTATTTGCCGTTGGTGGCAGGCGCCTTTGTCACATACGTCCTGAGTATTATGTTTGAGCTTAAATATATTATTTCTATATTTGCCTCGCAGGTGAATGAGGTTGGAATTGGGTTAGGAACTCTATTTAGGAGAAGCTCAGATAGAGAGGCGGATGAAGAAATGAGAAGAAATGTGGTTATCCCTGATGAGGCGGCTATTGGAAATGACCATTTAGTCAAGTTTTTGGTTGCCATGTTATTTGCAATGTCTTTTATATTCATTACGTCTTCGTGGTCAAAGCCATTCAGGGAACTGAGTGAATATCTTGCTATTTTTATTTTCAATTCCTATTGGATACCTCAGATCATAAGAAACTGCATAAAGGGACTTCCTTCCAGACGAGAGCGCAGAAGAATTGTACCTGTGTTGAATAGAAGAACAACAATAAAATGGCCGTTACTATGGCAATTTGTTCTGGGCACAACCTTTATCCGTTGTGTACCAATTATTTATGTTTTCTCCTATTCTGCTAATGTTTTCAGGCATGAGAAAAATCAAAGGGTAGTTCTACTATTAATTCTCTGGCTTCTCTTCCAGGTTGGGTTGTTATATACACAAGATATCCTGGGATCCCGTTGGTTCCTACCAAAGCATACTATTCCAGAAGAGTACTCATATCATCATGCTATTTCACAAGAACATCTGATGGAACATGGCGGATCAGCCGACCATACCGTAGACTGCTCTATTTGTATGACAAAAATCCCAGTATATGTAGAGGAGCTTCCTGAAACTCATAAGGTCGAAAGGGAATCCTACATGGTTACACCATGTGATCATATGTTCCATACACCTTGCTTAGAGAGCTGGATGAATTATAAATTGCAATGTCCTGTATGTAGATCACCTTTACCTCCGTTGTAACCAAGCTAAAATAAATGCATTCTTTTTAATTATATCTCTTTGTTTATCAGCCTTAATGAATAGCAAAAACAAAATGTTATGTATATGGCGGATGCTTCATATACGTTAGTTGAAGCCTATCTGAGATTACATAAATGTGAGCTTCTAATGTCATTAGGTACAAATATATCTATTGAAAATTTAATATAAAAAAAATTGATTTTAAATGCAAACAAAATCGAAAATTTAATGTGGGGACGGTTTCATCATCACTATATTTGATTTCCGCTAAGCGTCCTAGTATTTAAGGCTCACAAGCGATAAAAACATGACAGTTCCAATTGAGTATGGAAATTTCCTCTCTTTAATTTTAGTTATGAACCCTGAAAACTGAAAACTGTATACTAACTACTGTATTATACAACGAACCCACCCCATTGAGGAATGTTTGCAGCTGGAAATATTATGTTTTATAGAGTAAAAGCATGTTTATTTGATATGGATGGTCTTTTGATCAATACCGAAGATATCTATACATTAACCTTAAATAAAATTCTAGCGGGATATGGCCTGGGACCTCTAACTTGGGATGTTAAAATTCAGTTACAAGGGTTGCCAGGTCAGGAGGCCGCTAAGAAGATCATTGAGGTATATAATTTACCTTTGACACCACCGCAACTGGAAAAACGGAATATGGAGATTCAGAACGATTACTGGCCCACCGCTGCATTTCTACCAGGTGCCCTTGAGCTTTTGAAATTTCTAAAAGAGAAAAATATACCAATGGCCCTTTGCACCTCATCGAATAAGATCAAGTTTAACGGTAAGACTAAACACTTGGGAGAAGGTTTCGACCTTTTCGATTCTATTGTTACTGGTGACGATCAGAGGATTCCTCCAGGGAGAGGTAAGCCATTCCCAGATATCTGGCAAGTTGGCCTAGATGGTATTAACGAAAAGAATGGGACCTCAATCAAATCCGAAGAATGTTTAGTGTTTGAAGATGGTGTTTTAGGAGTTGAATCAGCTAGGGCATTTGGTAGTCATGTCATCTGGGTTCCGCATCAAGGTTCGATCCCTTTTGTAGGAACCGCAGAGGCAGTTTTAGGTGAGCAAGGTGAAAGATTGAATTCGTTAGAAGAATTCAATAGGAAAAAATATGGTCTGTGTTAATTCCATATGCATTTTATATATATCTTGACATTTGGTGTCGGAATGATATAAATATATACATATATATATTTATATTTATATTTATATATTTTGTTGTTTTGGCTTGGACGGAGTAATGTTATGTGTAGTTTATGCTTAGGAACTTAAACAATCCTACGTGTTTTATACCGCTAACAGTGCAACCGAGAGGCTCCTCATCATTAATCTTTACTGTTTTTGATCTTAAAAAAATGAAGGTAATTACTTCATCGCATCGCTTTTATAGAATTAATGAAAAAAATGGCTAAATAGCAGGAAACATTTAACAGCAGGGGGATTCTGGTTTCGCATAAGAATTGAGTTCCTATTAAGACGTTTATAGAATTTCAGATAGAGTGGAATTATAATCATCATTACTGATGCGTGAGAGAAGTGATGCTGTCTTCGCAAAACTAAGAGAACCGTGCATAGGATTATCGACAATTGCATTTCTTCCAGCTGATTCATTTGAAGAGAGGACGACAGATCTACAAGATGCCTTGCTTAAGGTTCTTAATACGCTGAAAGAACTGGAAAATGAGGACGACTTGTCAGGCAACCTTGGAGATTATGTTTTTGTTCCAATCGCTAACTTATTGAAGCTGTCATCTTTATCTAACCTTACCACAGAATATATTTTGGAAATTCTTCAAAATATTCTGAGGTTGTTCTGGAATCGGGATGGAACTTTACAGGAAGATGTCGCAAAACAGTTATTTCAAGTTATTACATTTCTTATTGGTAGAGATCAGGAAAATACAGGATTGCTGGATAAAACTGCTGATTTCAGGTTAGTGTCTGTGAAGTTACTAAAGCAATTCTATATTTCATTGAGCAAGCAGGAATATTGTTCACATTTTTTCAAGGATGACATAATGAGGCTAAAAGCAATGTCTCATTCCGTTACAATCTGTTTAGATATACTGAAGACTGAGCCTTATGTTATAGAATGCCAGTTAGAAGCGATCAAGTCTTTGAAAATTCTTTATTCTAAAATTCTTATAGATGGTGAGACTTTGTCATATATTTTACCGGGAAATATATCTTCATTGACTTTCGTTCTGAGTAAACCTGGTCTACTGATTAATGCCAAAGTAATTGTGAATGGACTGGAGCTGCTACAAATAGTGCTTACGCTTGTTTATAATGATGAGGAACTAAGGACGTCCATTTCTTCATTTGATAACATTTGGGAGTTGATGTCAGAAGAGTTTTTGAAAGCACCAGAAACTCCAATTGAAAGGGAATGTTTTGAAAATAAAATGATAAAGAAGGATGCTTCTCCGTTAAAGGCTCATCGTGATCTAAGCTGGTTAAAAGGTACATCTGCACAGGTTAAAATTGCACTAGAAGCAATTTTGCCCAGACTAGTTAAACGATCTGATATCGGTATACAGAAAGCCCTTGAAACTTTTATTTCTAATATACTTACGTGCTCATCAAATTCGCTGTATAAATGCCATGATATCCTTATAAAAACTTTGGTCCAACTCAAAGCCAATCCTCAGGACATTTTAAAGAGGTACAAAAGCGTGCTAACAGCAAATACTGATGAATTGATAAATAAAATTCCTGGTGCTAAGCGTGATGATATCATACAAATTCTACAACAATTGGAGTTCTCCTTTAATATTCTTAGGGGGGCTAATAACTTTGAGATTTTATTGAATGAGAGCGTCGATGCTCTTTATGTGATGTTGTTACAAGAGTTAAAAACATTTAGTTTGAAAAAAACCTCTACCAAAATTTTGCAGCATAAAACAGACATCATTCTAGCGGAGAATTGGAATGCTGAAAATGTAATTAAAAAGGATAATTTTCCAGATGTTATTGGGTCTGTAGAAAAGGATATCCGTATATTCCTTAATAATGTAGGAAATATGTTAATTCGTGATGTTGATGCAATGAACTCAATGTTGTATAGATTACAATCATTAACTGGAAATGGAACCCTAATGGAGAAAACAGTTACATTGTGGATTTGCAGTAACATTATTACCATTGCTACGCAGCACAAATCAAGATCCCTTACTGATGAGTTCTTGTCCTTTGAGGAATTCTCCGTTAATGATGAACAACATATGCAGGCGTATCCAACATCTGTATATGAGATATTAGAGTATTCTAGGGGCTTTTATGAGAGCATAGAACTTGATATTGAGTTCAAATCTCCAGATAAACTTCAGGAAATGGCTATATGTGCTACTTTATCAACTATTGAGAGTGTTGCTAATTTAATGCAGAATGAATTTTCTGATGAACTGATAGATTATTTGTATATCATTATAGATAATTTGGCTTCACCCTCACCAGTCATTAGAGAATTTGCCCAAAATTGTACCATGACTGTAGCCAATATTCTTTTCCAGGGGTCAGTCAGCGAAATGATCAGAAGTAATGCTGATTATATAATTGACTCTATCTCAACTAGACTAAATTCAGGAATGACACAGAGGGTGAGTATGGTATTGATGGTTATATGTAAAATAGTTGGCTATGATATTATTATAAGTTTCAAAGATGTCATAGAGATGCTTTTTAAGATGCTTGATTATTATCATGGATATACCGAAGTTTGCATACAGATATTTCAGGTGTTCGAAGTTATAGTTCTGGAAATAAAAAAAAGGTACCTACCTGAATTCGACGGAAAAGCAATAGAGTATCAATCAATGAGCAAAAGCACGTTTTCCCCCTGGGGTATTAGTAATATTCATGGAGTAGTTGATCTTATAACGAAAGAGATAAAAGATCCAGATCCGTCGCCATTAGACATAGACGAAGATGCTGCTCTAGAAGAAGTAGATAACTTTAAAGATTACGTTGCTAATAAAATGAATATTCCAGATTCTGATGATGATGAAGAATATGATGATGAGGTGAGCACATTAGATAATGAAATCAACCATGGTGATAAGGGGGGGAAAATTCGTGAGGAACAATGGAAATCACCAATACCGATTGAATCCTATCGTATTCTACTTCAAGTTGCCTCCTATGGTGATAGACTATTGACACATCCTTCGAGAGAGCTCAAAGTCTGTATTCTGAGGGTGCTATCTTTAATTTGGCCAATGTTGGGAACACAATATTCTTCGTTATTGCCACAAATTGCCCAGTCGTGGGACACAATTACAAATTGCATTATGGGAGAGAATTATGCAATCGTAGATGCCGCCTGTCACTGCATTAAAATTATGATTCGAACTAGTGGAGATTTCATCTCAAAAAGGTTTATTGACTTGTGGAAACTTATAAAAAAATCATCATATATACTTAAGGAGGTGACGGTGCCAACATTGCATGGTTCTTTGGAAAATGATACTAGAATACTAGTTGAAGGAAGTCATAAATATCCACCGGCAACAAAAAATGCTTTAACGTCTCTTAGTAAAATGATCATTGAAGGAATATTGTGTTCCGAAGTACTTATAAGTGATAGTGATATCTATGAGATGGTTAATTGTTGTCTAAAGGTTATACCAAGACATATTATCACAGAGAAATCACTTTACCTTGGCGATCTGGTATACCAGATTTGTAAGGAAAGTGATAGTACAGACGTGGAAATAGAAAGTTAGGATTAGATTAATACAGTAATATATTTATAAACATATTTTTTTTAGATTATACAGACTAAGAATTTATTTTATTTCTGATTAAGAAACGAAAACGTATAGAGTTATCTTGAGTTTTTATGATATTGATACCTAATAGTCATGATTATTTTCTTACTATTAATTTTGATAGCTTGATATCAACAAAATTGTAAGAAAAAGAATTTTTGATTAGAATTAAATCAGATAATAGAATACAACCTTCCCTTTTGAAGTAAAATAAATTAGCGGAAGAGGTAAAAAAAAAATAGAGAAAATAGAAATAAAGACTTTCACCGCATAAAGTTGTTTTTTTTCTGTTTGTTTTATTGAGATTCATTTTATATTGTCGGTAACAATACAGCATCGAACATATGTAGGAATTTCAACACAAGTTCAAAAGCGATGGAAAAAAAAAAATGATATTGTAAATCAAAATTGAAGTAGAACAAAAGTGAATCTTTTATTTTCCAATAAATCTTTTATTGTTTTGTTTTTTTTGTTGGCTGAAATACGCAAAAGTGACTGGGAGGAAAAATGGTATCAAACTGAAATTTGACGGAATTTCCAAATATTTTACAACACAGTTAATAAAAAAGATAGATACAAAATAAAGCGTTACTAGAATAACATCTATTGCATTGTTTCCATCTTAGGTACCATAGATGATAGATCTGCGACACCAACAGAAATGTTACCAGCATTTAATAAATTTGGGTCGGTGATCGCAGCAGTATTGTCATGAACTGGAGTTTCTGTCTTTGTGGACTTTTTACGACCCTTCTTAACTTGAGTGGTTTGATCGTGAGCGGCTGCCTCTTCAGGGTAGCACTCTTCCCATTCCTTGAGTCTCTTCTTGTACATTTCCGTATATTCGTTCTTCTTGACAGGGTCAAGATCTCTCCATTTACTACCAATAATCTTTGTGATTTCGATCAGGTTCTTGTCAGGATTCTCCTTAACAACGAGTGGTCTGACTTCTTGGGTAAATTGGATGAATGGACCAGATGGCCTTTTAGGAGGCAAAGTCTTTTCATATTCGTCCCTTAGGACTCTATACTTCTCCCAGTTCGTTCTGAATTCGTCATAGTAAGGCTTTTTCTCGTCATCAGAGAGTTCTCTCCATCTAGCAGAAGCAAGTTTAGACAATTCAGGAACCTTGGCGTCAGGAAACTGCTGTAACAATTCGTTTCTAATAGACATCGAGAACAAAAAGTACGCTGAAGATGGTCTCTTTGGGCCTTGCTTCTTAAGCTGCTTTCTCTTTTCGATTCTGCTTTGAGTAGAAGATAATTTTTTGGGGTGGTTTGCTGGGTTGCCAGCATTATTCTGATGACCAGCGGCAGAGTTGTTAGCAGCTTGGCCTTGGTTCTTCTTGTGGGACTTACGTGGTTTACCAGACTTGGTTGTCTCCTGTGGAATAGCAGTGCCATCAGCATTCAATTGAAGAGTTCTTTGTTGCGCCTTTAGTTGTGCTTGTTGCATGTTTGGCTGGCCTTGGTTGAACTGCTGTTGATATTGTTGCATTTGGTCTTGGTTAACTTGGTTGTATTGCGCAACCTGGGTTTGTTGACCTTGCTGAAACGATTGGGGGTGGTATGCGAATTGACCGTTGGAGTTACTATATTGCATAGTACTGCTACCCGATGGATGATATTGTAATTGATCATGCATGTACTGAGGAGAGTAGTTTGCACTGTTTGCGGCATTGTTCGTACTGTTCCCACTACCGGAACCTTGGCCACCTTGTTGTTGCAAGGCATGCAATTGCTGTTGTTGGAACATCTGCTGTTGTTGCTGTTGTTGCAAATAAGTCTGTTGAGCCAGTGGGTCGTTAATCATACTAGCACTAGGGTTAGAGTAATATCTCTGTTGCGGTTGAGAGTTCATATATTTTTGCTGCTGGGCCAAAGTAGCTGCAGAACCGGAGGCGCCGGTGCTAGAGGAGGCAGACGCGCCGGCAGCAGCGTTAGCGGTACCGCCAGAACCCGATGCAGCAGAACCTGAAGCAGGTTTGTTCTGGTTCAGATGGTTCAAGAAAGAGTTGTACATCATTTCCTGGAATTGTTGTTGGTTCAGATTGGAGTTGTTAGCGTTCGCACCTCCGGAGCCACTTGCTGAATTTCCACCCTGGGGCAAATGGTTCATTTTTTCTTCGATGGGTAATAACTTCTATTCTTTATTTTTTTTCTTTCCAAATTATTTTTTTTTTTTTGGGAAGATAATAGTAATAAAAAGCAGTTATTGATGCTTGTTAGGATGCAATATTTGTGAACAATATTGTATTAGCAGAATATCTTTTTTTTCTTTGCAATTAAAAAAATGAAAAAAAGAAAAAAAATGTAAAGGTTATACTACGAGAACACCAAATAAATTAAAGTTATCGCCAAGTAAATTTTTCTCTTAATTATAAGCAGAAAATTTTATTCCTATTAGTTCTCTGTTTTCTAATTCTACTGTCCTTTAATATGTCCCTTGGTCTTTTGTTTATTTTTTCAAATCCAAAGTAAACAAGAAAAAAAAAATCCACGAAAAATTGAGGAAATTGGAAAAAAAGTGTAACGCGAAAAAAATTATATCGCACTTCACGTAACAATCAGGTGCAGATATCTGTGTTGACGAACTATCAGCTGATCCTCCCTGAAAAGTTTTGATTGGGTGGCGTATAATATAATACACTAGGTAATAACTGGTTGATAATATTATTATTATCTGATGAGCACCAGAAAACAGCGGCTAATTTATCTTTGGTTTAATCAAAGGATACACAGCTAAAGCAGTATAGCACGGGCAAAAAAAAGGTTAATAAAAAAAATGGGGAAGAAGAATATCAGTAGCAGCCAGGTATAATTCTCTTTCTCTCTAAAGGGAATTAGCGTGTAGAGCGTGGAGTCCCTTATCAGATCTTTGTAGGTGACTTCTAATTCAAAAAAATAAGTACACAGATGCAGCCTTATCGTACAGCTTATTCTGTTTTACTATATTTTTTTATTTTTTGTTAGTAATCTTGCTTCTCCTTTTGTGTTCAAAGCGATTAGAAGAAGGAGTAGAAGAGAAAAAAGTACTTAGTTATATTGTCTCAAAAGTATTGTAGCAAAACTATGCAGTGAGATCCTAGTATAATAACTATTAGAAAGAGAGAGAAAAGAAGAAGTATCAGAACCTGCAGTATAGTCTTTATTTGTCTAATTTTCTTAGTAGAAAGAGTTGTTCTATTCCTTCCTTCCTTTGCTTTCAAAAAAAAAAATTTTTTTTTTCATTTTTTTTTTACGTCTCCCGTAGTAAAATGCTTACTCCCAGGGAAATATGTACAGGAGGGAGAGCCCAGGCTAAGAGCAGGCTAGAGCAGGCTGGGTAGGCCAAGTGAAGTTCAGGCCCAAACCCGGTTTCCTAAAGGACCCGTATCGTATCTTTCCTACTGTATTCCGAGAGAAAGGTTCTTTCCTACATTACCTCCTTGTGCGTAGTAGCAGACTTTAGAAAGAGAAAAGAAACAACTTGAAAGTAATTCTAGTTAGGCGCAGTGCAACAAAAAATATAAAATTCGGAATAAAGGTCTACATAAAAATTCTCTCATTTTTACAGGCCAGTTTCGGATTCAGGAGACACTTGGTTCACGCAACCTCCGTGTAGCACCGGTAGTTCTAGTACAAGTTCTAGATGATAACTTTCGCAGTTCCGACTACTTAGTCGGAACTGGGAAATCCTTCTTTTCTTAGACTAAGGGGTTATTCTATCCGTCTTGATGGTTCTTGCTGGGAAAGTTATATATCATCTATTCTTGATAACGATACTAAGAAAAAAAAGAAAGGATCTAAACTTGATCCCTCCCCCCTCATCCCCCCTCACCCTATATAATAATTTACAAGACTATCTTATCTGACACATTAATCTTATATTTTATTATGATATATTGATAAATAACCGCATTCCGACATTCCATGACTGTAAGCTCGTAGCATCTCAATGGTCCAATAGTCCAGTGGTTTAAGACGTCGCCTTTACACGGCGAAGATCCCGAGTTCAAACCTCGGTTGGATCACAGGATACTTTTCTTTTTTTTGTGGGCCAAATTACGTTGGATGTGACAGCAAACGTGGTATTACTGTGATCGCTATTCACGTCGTGTGACCCTCAAAAGAAATTTTTTTTCACTCACTCATTGACTTTCGGATCAGTGTGATTGGTGTCAATAACACAGTACAACAACACAACAATACAATACACACATTGATCTCGGGGACAAGAATATCCTTTTTCTTTCAATTATTTAAGCTAGAACTCGATCCTTTCTTCTTTCGTAAATTTATTTAGTTGTGTTTTTTTGATTATAACTTGTTCACTTTATATAAGACCACTAGCTGGAAAAGAACAGAAAAAAGTTTTTCATCAACATGGTTTACTCTACTAGACAAATTGGTGCTAAGAACACCCTGGAATACAAGGTTTTCATTGAGGACAATGGTAAGCCGGTCTCTCCATTCCACGACATTCCTCTATACGCCGACAAGGAGAACAACATCTTCAACATGGTTGTTGAAATCCCACGTTGGACCAATGCTAAGTTGGAAATCACCAAAGAGGAGGCCCTTAACCCAATTATCCAGGACACCAAGAAGGGTAAGTTGAGGTACGTTAGAAACTGTTTCCCACACCACGGTTACATTCACAACTACGGTGCGTTCCCACAAACCTGGGAAGACCCAAACCAAACTCACCCTGAGACTAAGGCCGCTGGTGACAACGATCCAGTTGATGTCTTGGAAATCGGTGAGACCATCGGCTACACCGGCCAAGTTAAGCAAGTTAAGGTGTTGGGTATCATGGCTTTGCTAGACGAAGGTGAGACTGACTGGAAGGTCATTGCCATCGACATCAACGACCCATTGGCCCCAAAGCTGAACGACATCGAGGACGTCGAGAAGTACTTCCCAGGTCTGTTGAGAGCCACCAACGAATGGTTCAGAATCTACAAAATCCCTGACGGTAAGCCAGAAAACCAATTCGCCTTCTCCGGCGAGGCCAAGAACAAGAAGTACGCTTTGGATATCATCAAGGAGACTAACGAATCCTGGAAGCAGTTGATCGCTGGCAAATCCGCGGACTCCAAGGGTATCGCTTTGGAGAATACCACAGTCACTGACTCTCCAACTTACTCTGCTGCTGCCGCATCCGCTGTCCCAGCCGCGGCTCCACTACCAGACGCCCCAGTTGACAAGTCCGTTGACAAGTGGTTTTTCATCTCTGGCTCCGCTTAAAATAATACAAACTTAAGGTATTTAAATATTGAAGAAAATAGACATTAAGTTTTTAGTTCAATAATTTTATAAAATAAAAGCAAATTAAAAGATACCGAAACCTATTAGATTTAATTTAATAAAGAGATATATTTAGTTAACCGTGAAAAAAATATACTATTATACAACTGTGTAAATTAAAAAAAAAAAAGATACCTAAGGGAAGTTATTCTTCCTGTGTAACATATTTCTTTTTTTAGAATACCCCCACAGTAGAGTAAATTATTTGTTGTTGTTTTTTTAAGTCAAGATTTGCTTCATTCCCTGAATAAATCAAACTGACTGTTGGATATGTAAGTGTTAAGAGATTTCAAAAAGAAAGAAAGAAAAAAAGCAGTTGCGTGCTTAAGATCTCTCACCTCTCAATCTTCTAGCCAATTTGATATCCTTCTTTTGGATGGTAACACGCTTGGCGTGGATAGCAGCCAAGTTAGTGTCTTCAAACAAGGAGACCAAGTAAGCTTCGACGGATTCTTGTAGAGCACCGATAGCAGAAGATTGGAATCTCAAGTCGGTCTTGAAATCTTGGGCGATTTCCCTGACCAATCTTTGGAAAGGCAACTTTCTGATCAAAAGTTCAGTAGACTTCTGGAATCTTCTGATTTCTCTTAGAGCAACGGTACCTGGCTTATATCTGTGAGGCTTCTTGACACCACCGGTAGATGGAGCAGATTTTCTAGCGGCCTTGGAGGCCAACTGCTTTCTTGGTGCTTTACCACCAGTAGACTTTCTAGCTGTTTGCTTAGTTCTAGCCATTTTATTTTTTGTATGTGTATGGTTTATATTATTAAATTAAAAAAACAATAAATATACTAAAGAGGAAAGAGAAAAGTATTTTAAGAAAGAAAAAAAGAACGTAAGTAGTACCGCCTTATATAGGAAGAAGGTATTTTATTTTTTTTTAAAATCACACAAACCCCCCTCTTTGCCCCCCCAAACACACGCCACCTTTTTTTCCCACATCATTTCTCTTTCTCCAACTTGGCCTCCCCCGTTCCCATCTGTTCGTTCCTTGATAGAGAAACATCCGGTACGGTCTCCGGCAGGTTTTGTTTTTTGCCTTGTTATCTTGTCGAAAATGGGCCAGGCATAACGCACCTACAAGTGCAAATTTCTGGGAACGGCCTTACTATGGCCACTTGGACCAAAGCGCGCGAAAAAACTGGTCCGGGGAGGATGCTCGCGCGTGTATGAAAAACAAAAAAAAACAAAAAACAAATAACCGTACCCATTTTTTCGCGCGTGTGGGCTTGAATACCCATAGTTAAAGCGTTCCCAATCATTCGCACCACAACGGCCAGTGGTCAAAGACTGAGTTCGGTGGTGTAGGGATTGGGCCGTTCAAGCTGTTTAATACAACAGAGAGGCAACAAGAGAAGATGTGAGGACTAAGAAAAGGAGGTGTAAAATGTCTCTGTGGCGACTTCGAAAGAAAATCTCGTAAATTATATAAAGGGGCATGTCAATCTTATATTTTTCTGATGTGATCTCCTTTGAAGTATATACTTTCTGTTGTTGTTTTTCGTTTTATATTAACTCAACTTGAATAAAAAACAAAACAAAACAACTATAATATATAACAATGTCCGGTAGAGGTAAAGGTGGTAAAGGTTTGGGAAAAGGTGGTGCTAAGCGTCACAGAAAGATTCTTAGAGATAACATCCAAGGTATCACCAAGCCAGCTATCAGAAGATTAGCTAGAAGAGGTGGTGTCAAGCGTATCTCTGGTTTGATCTACGAAGAAGTCAGAGCTGTGCTTAAGACCTTCTTGGAGTCTGTCATCAGAGACGCCGTCACCTACACTGAACACGCCAAGAGAAAGACCGTCACATCTTTGGATGTTGTCTACGCCTTGAAGAGACAAGGTAGAACCTTGTACGGTTTCGGTGGTTAAAAAAAAAAAAAAGAATACAACATTCTACTTCAATTCTTATGTTTGTCTTGATGGCACCTATCTTTTTTGTATATTATTTCATATTAATTAAATTTTTTTTTTAATGAGGGATATAATTAGAAGCCTTGTCTTCGATTGTTTTATTAATAAAAGTGTTATTTTAAAATTTGTTTTAATATCTATTTTCATTTATAAATGTTTATTTCATATCCATGATATTTTATGTTTTGGTGTGATACCATTGCTTACACAGTAGTTAATACCATAGATACAAAAATCAATAAATTACGAAGAAATTACCTTCAAAAAGTTAGCTAAACCCAAATACCAAGTGAAAATAACTAACTAAATCCACTTATTCCAATAATCAATATATATATATATATATATATATATATAATATTACTATATATTGACATTGATATTTGAAATCATATTTGACGATACTCTCCACAAGGGCAAACATAAAAAAAAGAAATTAAACTTTCACAGGAAGTCTCTGCGGGCTCTTCTCTGCGGAGTGGAGGGTTTAACACTGCCAAATTTAGCAGTTCTTTTTTTTGTGTCCTATTTTTAGGGCTCTGCGTATTTTGTGCCTGATTTTCCTCGGTGCGGGTTTCTCCCTCCGTGGAGAATGTTCCTGCGGGTGGTTTTACTGGGAGTTCCTTCGGGGATACTGAGGGGTCCCTTTTCAGGGTCTGCGGGATTGTACTGGCAGATTTATACCACAAAGAAAACGGCGTAGCTGGGAAAAACCTAAATATAATTTCAGTAAATAAACCCCGTAGAAACGCCATTTCTTTCTTTTTTCTTGATACATTTTGAACAAAACAAACAAACAACAACAACAAAATATTCATGAAAATACGTCATATTATCTTTTTATGATTTAAAATAAATAGCAACACAAGTGAACAATTTAACACATATCCATACTTATCCATACTTCTTTGGAACTGGAATTAGTAGTTCCTGGAAGGTAGAAGAAGAAGAAGAAACAAAATTTCGTGACTTGAAAAACTATTGTTAGATGCCATTTCTGTCTGGGAAACCATCTCCTCTAGAGAGGGTTGGGAACCGCGATCAATACCTCCCGGGCAACGTGCTTAAGATCAGCCAGAAACAGGATTCTAGCTTTCGTCATTCGAACGCTAGTTCGTTGTCCCTTGACTCTATCAAGACAGCAGAGAGGTTGCTGGATAAGCTAGAGCTGAGTGCAGGCGACGAATTGCTACTGCAAAAAGCGCTGCAAGAAGAGGACAAGGTCCGGTTGGAGAATACCCAGAGAGGGCCAGTCGTGTGTTTACCAGCGAACGCGTTCCCATCCTTGAGGACCAGTAGAGTCCACCCAAGGCAAAATAGTAACGGCTCGTGGAGGGAGAACAATGTCGGGAACCTGACCAGTTCCGAGGCTGTTCCTGTCGGTGTGGTGGGCGGTCCTGGGCACGTCGTGAGAGGCGCTGCAGCAGAGAGCTCGGTGGAGAGACATATCCCTGAACATTATAGATACTCGTATATTGTAGAGGAAGACACCGATGTGGACTCGCTACTGAATGTGAAAACGCCAAATGACACTACAATGGCACCCAAGAGCCAGCGTGAGCACCACAATTTTAACAAATTCACCGGCTTGACCAATGATAGAAGGTACCACTACTACAGGGACCATGATTATAAAGATATGAAACATGAAAATATTGTAAGAAACACAAAAGGTGAAAATAGTATAACAAAAGATCTAACTGATTTCGAAAAATATAGAATAGATAATACAACATTGATTAATGATTTCTCACACTTGATGAATAACCAGCAACAACGGAAACTGCATTCATATCATGAACTAGTTAGTAAACCCAAGAAAAATGATCCGACTAATTTGGCAAAGGAAGTCTCGGAGACATCGACCAAGACATCTCATTCTGATCCTGCACCTCTGTATAAGCCAAGTTCTATGTCCTCCGGTGAAAGCTCAATGTTCGACAAAAGAGATAGGTATAACCCTCCTACGCCAAAAAAATCCTCATCATATTCTACACTGGATAGGACATTCGAATCTGAGTTGAGTCAACCACCAACTCCTTCATTTAGTGATCATAAAAAAAAAACATCGCTCTCTTCCATCAAAAGTTTCTTCAAATCGCCAAAGACCTATAAGAATAAGAACAAATCGGACGACAAACTGGGAAAGTTGGACTCCCCTAAGACATCCGTACATAGAAACTCTCTGGGGAAGAATACAGCCTCCTCTGAAAATCTATCCAAAAACATAAAGAAGTACATGTTCCCAAACAAAAATAGTGGAGGCCCAGTTAAATTTCAACAATATCATTACAATGAAGATATGCAAAAACAAATTAGCAGAAAACCTTCCCATATTAGGTCTCAATCTGATTATACCACAGTGGTGACAGCCCAAGAACGGCTCAAAACGATTGAAGGAAAAAGGTTGCCTATATCCTCGAATTTGAATGCTTTTCATCCTCCAGAAAGAAATTCTTCTCACCGTAGGACTAAATCCGCGGATCCATTAACGAGGCATAAAGACGATTCATCTTCCCCAACTCAAAATATGATGTCCGATTCGAATTTTAATGATAATATTCCTTTGACCACAATATACCCAGTAATACAAACTGGAAATAGCAAAAATGCTATTTCACTTTTGATTAGTGAATCGCTGTCACTGAAGAGTGAGGGGAAACTTATTGAATCAACAAGAAAGCTACATGAAGCATGTATTAAAGGAAGCAAAACTGCATGCCTTCTGTACGGAATTGCTTTAAGGAAGGGTGAAGGTGTTGAAAAAGACTACCGAGAGTCTTTACGTTATCTTCACAGGGCGACAGGAATCACAAACTGTGACGATTTTGTTCTTTCCAGTAAAATCGATCCGACCATACTAGAAGTACGGGAGAACGAAATCCCTGAAATCCCACCTCAACCATTGGCACCGGCGTTTTACGAATGTGGTGTTTCTTACTTGAAAGGATACGGGATAGCAAACGCGAATAGTACGCTTGGACTGAAATATTTGGAGTACGCGGCGTCATTAGGACATGTTGATGCAATGTGTTTAAGTGGTATCTTATTATCAAAAAACCAGAAAAGAACTGAAGAGGACGTTTACAGGGCTGCCAGCTGGTTTAGAATAGCTGATAAAAGAGGAGCTAATCTAATAGGATCCAATTGGATTCATAAAAAGCAATACAAGAAGAATATTACCGCATAACAAAATGTGGAAAATACAAAAAAAACAGTTTGGATAATAATTATTTAAGATAACTAAGCATATGAATATTTAAAAGACTTTGCATAATAGTAATTATGCGCTAACAATATGTAAAAACTTACAATCTATCAGGAAGATTGCCTATAATAGTACTTTTCACTACTGTATAATCCTCAATACCATATAGGGAACCCTCTCTACCAAAGCCAGACTCTTTGACACCTCCGAATGGAACAGCACTATCAGAAAATAAACCTGTATTGCAGGATACCATCCCAGCTTCAATGGCCTCAGAAACAGTAATCAAAGTATTGACGTTCTTCGAAAACACATAAGAAGCTAAACCGAGCTCGGTATCATTTGCATAGCCAACTACTTCCTCCAATGTATCAAATGAGAATACAGGGCACAGGGGACCGAAAGTTTCTTCCTTTGCCACAATAGCAGACTGTGGGACATTTTTCAGGACAACTGGTGAATAGAAATTTTTCCCTAAATCAGTCATTGGGCCACCTTTCAAAACAACCTCAGCACCCTTTTTGATTGCATCTTCAGTGTGTTCGTTAACTTTATTGGCCTGTTTGCTACTGGTCAAACATCCATGGGTAACGCCTTCTTTCATACCATCCCCAATTTTGAATTGTTTGACTTTGCCAACAAGTTTGCTAGTAAACTCATCGATAACTGAAGAATGGACATAGAATCTATTAGTACAGACGCAAGTTTGACCTAAACCCCTAAATTTGGAGGCAATAGCTTGCTCAACAGCTAGATCAATGTCAGCATCTCCAAAAACAATAAAAGGCGCATTACCGCCTAATTCAAAGGAACATTTTTTCAAGGTTGATGAAGACTGGTCCATCAAGATCTTACCTACATTGGTAGACCCTGTGAATGTAATCTTCTTCACTTTCGGATGTTCACAGAGTCTTTTACCTAATTTTGGAGTGTTATGATGGGAAAGTACAACGTTGAATACACCCTTTGGGAATCCAGCCTGTTCCACAAGAACAGCCATTGCTAGCGCGGACAATGGAGTATGTGAATCAGGTTTAACGACGACAGTACAGCCAGCGGCTAAAGCAGCCCCGACCTTTCTAGTAATCATGGCACTTGGAAAGTTCCATGGACAGATAATGCCGCAAACACCTACAGGCTGTCTAGCAGTAAATACTCTATTGTTAGGATTTCCGGGTTGAATTGTAGCACCATAAATCCTAGGCGCCTCTTCCGCATACCATTCAAAATATGATGCTGCATACTTAATCTCACCCCGAGCATCTACCAAGGCTTTACCGTTCTCCCAAGTAATGATCTTTGCCAAATCTTCAGCATTTTCATTCATCAGATTATACAAGTTTCTCAACCAGGTAGCCCTTTGTCTTGGGACAACATTTTTATATTTTTTGAAGGCTTTATCAGCGGCATCGATAGCTCTATCCATCACAGGAATATCATGTTCCGGCAATTTCGCTATAATTTCCCCAGTAGCCGGATCGTCAACTTCAAAAAAGTCCTGGGCTTCCTTAACCCATACTCCCTCAATATATCCAAGGCCCTTAATCAATTCTTTGTTCTTCAACTGAGGCCTCATCGTTCCTTGATGTTTTCTTTGTGCAGCGATGATCTCTATACAGAAATAGTTTCAGGACTATATTAATAACGTTTCTATAGGAGTAGCTATTAATATACTATTGAAATGATTTTTGGCTACTTTTCCTTAAATATTCGATCCCTACGTTTGACCACCCCTTATTAATTTTAGATTCTGAATTGTGATATTATCCAATGGAAATAAACGAATAATTACGTTTGTTATGATATTTATTATCTTGGTTAATGCAACAATTCCCATAAGAACAAATATATATCGGACGCTATGTTAGCCATAATTCAATAAAGAATCAATGAAGAATTAATATTTAGTGACTTGCAGATTCGGAAAAGAAAAGAATTGATTAAGCATAGAAAAAACAAATTCAATATAAAAGAACACTAAAACTCCCGTCTTTCTTCTTTTTGTTTCAAAAAATAGAATTGACCTTAAAAGTATCTTAACACAACATGCTCTACACTTTACAAATCATGAGAATAGATAATCAGTCATTAATTCTATTCCAAATCGCTGGTACTCATTCATTTTTTGAAATCAGTCTAGCTACAACGTCCCACTATGGTGTAGATCAATTTCATGGAAAATCCTTTAATAAATGATTTATTAAATGAAATGAAAAAAGCTATAAAGTGGCCATTATATGTATAAGTTTAATATGCCTTTAATATTAAAATTTCCCAGCTTGGGAGAAAAGCGTAGGTCCACTGAAAAAATTTGTGTGATGAGCCAAATTGACCGAGAAGTACGAATTGATCCATCTTTCCTCACATAATATCGCAAATAAATTGGGACACCATGCACGCTCTTGTTCGGTTGTTCCTAAATTTTGTCCTGGTACGGTGCTTCCAATATTTGCTAGTCTTCGTTGCGCCGAATAATCAATTCGATAATTCGACAGAGTTATTATTAAGAAAATACTGCTCTGAAGATGAAATTCATCTATTTTGGAATAGAAACTTACTCAATAAATTACTATCTTGGGATAGTGTCTTTTTTTTGAAGACTGCTTTGAAAGGTCAACCAGAATTTGAGCATGAATACGCGTTTTCTGTCCTATGGGCCAGGATTATACGATTTGTCTCTAAAGATTCAAAGAACCTTTATCATATATTGCGAGTTGCAATTGCTTTAGAAAATTCGATTTTTTTACTTTCAGTTATCACTCTCTATTATCTAACGAGGGTCACATTTAGCAAACTGAATAAAGGTCAAACGTCCTACGGTAATGATATATCCTATAAAACAGCTACATTGTTCATAATGAATAGTGGGGCTGGATTTCTCACAAGTCTTTATTCAGAACCACTATCTTTTTTGTTTGCATTTCTGGGCATGCTGGCAAGAGAAATGTCGATCAAAATAACTATTCCCTACGACATCGAGTTCCCATGGTCGTCCTTTCCATTATATGTAATTGGAACAGCAATTAGTTTCTCAATTGCCACTATTAATAGATCTAACTGCATTTTACTTGGCGTATTCTATGTCTATGACTTGTGTTATATTTTGAGAAGAAGGGACTTCAAGAGAGCCTTCTTTTTTCCTTTTTTATCTGGAACTATTGTACTGTTTTGCTTCATTATGCAACAGTACTACCTACCGTACCAACAATTCTGTCCTCAACGAGGTGAATGGTGCAAAACTTCTATTGTGGATTTTAGAATTTTGAAAGTCTTTACAAGAGAAACCTTGTATTCATTCATTCAAGCCAAGTATTGGAATCTGGGCTTTTTAAAATATTGGACTCTAAATAACATCCCTAATTTCCTATTTGGATTACCCACTTTTATAGCATTGTTCTATTCGACCGTTTACTTCACCCATGTCTATCCAAATCCTAAACTTTATCCGTTGGTAATTATTACAAGGGCATTTTTAGCAATTATTTTGCTCTTTGCCCACGTACAAATTGTGAACCGTGTATCTACTTTTATTCCTTTGCATCTTTGGTATATTTCTGATAGATTGAACAAAACAACAAATTCCAAAAAGGAAGAAAGTATCGATCCGCTTATTAGATGGTTCCTGTATTGGTCTGCCCTTTGGCTACCAATACAGTCATTACTATTTGCATTTTTCCTCCCCCCAGCATGACATTTATAAAAGAAGTAGTCATTTCTATATAAAGAAGTTACTAGTATGAATCAAATATCCTCAATTCGGGGGCTCTAGTAATTGGTAATATCATGATTCATAGCACTAGTTCAATATGTACAAGTGTATTATCGTCCTTTGTGAACTAACTAAATACTGAATGATTGTAATGTTATATCATTGACATTTACATCCACAATGTCTGGTAACCATAATAATATCACATCCTGATAACGAAATATATCAATAAATAACTAAAAGTCTGGAAAATATTTGTCTCTTTCTCATTTCTTTCTCGTAAGAATACTATTAGTCAAAAATTCCAACGCTGAACGACAATCTGATGCAGGAAGCGCATTATGCAAGTTAGCTAATGCCTTATTTCTGTATTCCTTGGCAAATGACATTGTCTTTTGGACACCCCCATATTTCTCAACAGCTTTCGCTGTTGTTTCTGCATCACCTTCATGAGAGAAGTTTCTTTGTATCAAAGCACCCAATGATGGATCTTCCTTCCAGGCAAATAGGACAGGTGCTGTAGCAATACCAAGTTTTAAATCAGCACCTGCCGGTTTTCCTAAATCCTTTGCAGAAACAGAAAAATCCAGAAGATCATCAACTAGTTGAAAACAGATACCAATGTTTCTACCAAAATCGTAACATTCATCAATCACTTCGTCACGTGCACCAGATAAAATTGCTGCTGACCTACACGACTTGGAAATCAAAGCTGCTGTTTTCAAGTAGGTTTTGTGTAAGTAATATTCAAATGCAAGGTTAATTAGCTCATCATGAGACTGCCCTTCCTTGATTTTTTTTGTAGGAACTCTATAGTCATGTTCCTTTAATTCCAAATTCTTACTGGCTACAGGTAATTGTTTTTTACCATTCTCCGTCACATAAGGTTGCTCATCAACAGCCATGTTCTTCAATTGCATGAATTCACCCTCAACAAGATTTGCAATACTGTTGGACATCAACTCAACAACCTCTGGATTTTTTAACCTAGAAATTGCTACTGTAGCTCTACCTAACAAGAAGTCGCCAGCAAGCACTGCCATTTTGTTAGAGAATGCAACGTTACCACTTGGCCTGCCCCTCCTAGTGTCGGAATAGTCAATAACATCATCATGTAGCAATGATGCAGTGTGTATCATCTCCACTATCTCAGCCAGTCTTCTTTGTTTTGGCAAAATACCTCTCTCAGCATCAAAACCAGGCTGCGTTAGGGGCTCCGGTCCCTTCGTGAGAGGATTCAGCGGTTTTATACCATGAAGAATATGCAGTGGCGAGATATTATTTACAGGCGTATCAAACATGGTTGTATTTGACGATATTTTTGAATATATCGGATCCTCTGGAACATCTGCAGTATCAATCTTAACTCGATTCCTTTCGCTCTGTGGAATCTCTGACAAAGCACGAGACAATAACAAGACCAATAACGGCCTTACTTTCTTCCCTTCAGTTTCAAAATAATAACTTGTAACTCTGTTTAGTGTTGGATGGCCTGATCCTATCAGAGCCATTATATTCTTCGCCAAAGTGTTCATCTCATTAGAAACTAACGATATTGGATTATTCCATAATAAACGCGGGGAGACAAGCTTACTAGCTGTTTCTAAAGCGACCGCAAATGACGATCTATACCTGACTTGTGACCGTAGTACAACTCTCCCATACATCGTGAACATCTCTCTTTACTATTGCTTACTATAAGGATGAGTATGAAGTATAAGTTAAACCGAAAATTGAAAAAAAAACAACAAAAAATAAAAACAAAAATAGTAACAACAATGGGCACAATTATCTCCTCTTATCAACAAAAAACTACTCAGCTCAGAGATTGAAATATATAATCGTCCGCAACTTCACCATTTAGCATGAGTTATTTCGATATTATCCATTCGAATATGAAGAAATACTGAACAATATTCCTTTCGGCTCAAGGATTATTTTCGAAGGATTGTGCGCAGGAAATTTAAAAAAAAAATTTGAAAAAAAAAATTTAAAGTGATGCTGATGGACCTTTGTGAGTTGACATTTACACCAAATCGTATTTACTATTCCTTTTTCATTTATTGACGTACACAACAAACAACAATACATAATAATATCAACGGCGCCTATCAAAAAATTGTCAACTTTCTGGTGTAATAACTGATTATTCCTCCCCATAATTTTTTTTATCTGTTAACCACGAAACACCATGGATGACAGTAATGGTGGTTCTAACACCATAGAGACATATATAAAAAAAATATTCTCCAGGACGCTGAGTGTGTCGAACTGTGTTCCACGGCATATTGGTTTCATCATGGATGGTAACCGGAGATTTGCAAAAAAACACGCTATGGAGACGAAAGAGGGTCACGAAGCTGGGTTTCAAAGTATGAGTAAGATTCTTGGGCTCTGTTACGAGGCTGGTGTCAATACCGCAACAGTGTTTGCATTTTCGATCGAAAATTTCAAGAGAAGCGCTTACGAGGTTAATGCGCTGATGAATTTGGCTAGAGATAGGATACGACGCATAAGCGAGAATGGAGAGCTGGCCCAAAAATATGGTGTCAGAGTTAGAGTCATTGGTGACATATCTCTCCTCGATAAAGACCTTCTAAATGATATTAGACACACTATGGAGATGACAAAGAATAATACTAGAGCAACGCTAAATATCTGCATGCCCTATACCGGTAGAGAAGAAATTTATCATTCTATGAAAACTGTGCTAGGTAGTAATGAGTTCCACAGCAAAAATATCACCGAAGACACTATCGAATCCTATCTATATACCGCAAACTTACCACCTTTGGATCTCCTGATTAGGACTAGTGGTGTAACAAGACTTAGTGATTTCCTCCTTTGGCAAACGTGTAACAATGACGTCGTTGTCGAGTTTATTGATTGCTTGTGGCCTGAATTTGGACCGCTGAGAATGGCATGGATTTTACTAAAGTTTGCTTTTCAAAAGAATTTCTCCAGTGGACGAAAACCTTATGAGGATGATGAATTCGAAAATTCAGTGCTGAAGAAAATCAGTTAAAAACTAGTATATGTCTCAGCACATATACATATGACGCATCTATTACTAATAGCCATACATCAACCTATGTTTGTTCACTGCCTTTGGGAATGAAGTTTTTAATTTTTGATATATTTATTTGACATGGGAATTAGGTCGAATGAAACTATGAGTAGTTCCCGTTCGATGCTGTTATTTCATTATAGACATTTTTTTTATTTAATTGTTATTATTGCCTTTTCTTTTTTCTATTTATTATATTTTATACGGGATCTTTGTAAAATATTTTCTTCACGTCAAAGTCCTATGGATAGAGATCTGATCAAGTTAGACGTTGTTGGTTTTGCCAGAATATTAGGCTTAAAACAACATTTATGCAGCTTATCGCGATCATTTCTGGGAAAATAAAACTGATTTTTTTATTTTTTTTTTTCTGTTTTATTTCTTTTGTATTAATGTGATATTAGATGTATATAAGGATGTATAAATATCAATTCTATTTTTATTTCTTGTTCGATTCTTGGGCTTTTTCGAATTGCTCCTTGAATTTGTCAGCGTTTTCTTTGTTACCGAACCTAATGGCAAATGTGTAAGCTTCTGGTTGCCCATCCGAAACATCAGCAGTGCAGGCGTAAACCCAGGATCTGTCAGAACCAACGTTCGGTTTCAAGACGTAGTCTGGAGAGATCAGATGGTTGGCACAGACTTTCAAAGTCTTGTCTCTTCTCATCAGTAATCTAACCTTTTTAGTTTCCTTGTTTTGTAGGAATTTACAATCACCGGTACCTCTCTCTTTCCACTCCTTGGCCTCCGCATCAAATCTGAACAGTTTAGCTCTAACTTTAAACAAAACTTCCTCGTTCTCTTCGTTGGTCTTAACATCAACTTTTTCCAAATGGACGATTGGCTCGAAGTGGACATCTGGAGAATCAACCTCTTCTTCGTCCTTCTTTTCTTCCTTGTCCTCTTTCTTCTCTTCTTCCTTCTTTTCTACCTTTTCACCATCCTTCTTTGTTTCCTCTGGCTTCTTACCACCAAACATGGAGAAAACAGAAGAGGTTGGAGGCTTTGGTTCAGTTTGCTCAGACATCGGTTTTTGGTGTTGTTTAAATCCTATGTTTTTTGTTTTCGGCTAGCGTTTTGTATATCCCTCTATGTTTGATCTTTCTTATTTGAAATATGAAAAGAACTTGCTATGATCTATGAACAAAGTAAAAAGGAATAGAATGTTGTCGAAATTGTGCTCTTACTTGCGCAATGTACCGCCAAGACGATCTTCAAATCTGCCCAAAAGAAAAAATATATAAAAAAAAAACATTAAAAATTCTATGAAAAAAAATTAAAACAAAAAAAAAATAAAAAACATCGAAGACTGTTCGTTATTAATGATATATCGTGTAGTATGATATTATATTTTTTGTTCTCTTGTCTTATCTTATACTATAGTGTAAAACCCTGTGAGAGCCTATTACTTGTCGTGTCTTTGCCACCCTCTTGCCACCCCTCACCTCTTTACCTTATATTTCACTCTCAAAGGCGATATATATATTCAGATATTAAGATAAGAACTGCATTCAATTGTTGATTTCTCTTTCTTGTACCCTCTCAAGAAAGCGAAAATCAACAATTCAAAGGTATCGCCAGCTGTAAATCAGCCAAAACCACTGTAAACAGACACCGTTATTCGGGCAAATCTCCTCTTTCAGTTATATTCCACGGAAAACGGGCCACCGGCTCACAATCTTTTTTTTTCTTTCTCCCCCTCACTACTCCCTGCATCGTTTTCTACGCGTTCCTTTTTACTGTTAAAGATGTTTGCCTCCACATTCTCCCGGGGGACCCTCGGAGTTAAGGATAACGTTGTTGTTTATATTGCATGACCCGGCATATCTGTACGGGCAAATCAGTGTGTGTCTGTAAAAAAACGTAAAATACCGTGCGGCTGTAACAACATTCTTCTCTCCAGGAACCACTAACGAATTGCCGCACGGTTCCTGGGAAAAACTATAAAAAAGAAAGAAATAAAGTTAAAATTTCTTTTCTTTTTTTTTAAGGGTCCGCGCCCTAAATGAAATTACCCAATTCGGTTGATGCCGGGAATGGGGATGAGACGGCCCCGGAAGGACCAACGTCAATCAAAGCCAATAAAAATATATTTGTGACGCAAGCGATATAATATTTTTTATTTTTACTTCTATTATTAGTTACAATAATTTCCCTTCTCCTCACTACACCCGACCAGCAAAGATAGTACAGCGACAAGGTTTGTGTTGTTATAAAGGTAACATGAAATCATATCTATTCTTGAAAACTATCTAAAAACATTTCTATGTATCTAAGATACCAAAAAAGAATTTTGTTTTATAATTACTATACTAATAATAAATTAGCAATAAAATGCCAACTCCTACAGTTACATCTGGTGGAGTGAAAAGTGATTTGCATCCGTTCGATGCTGTCAAGCGTACAAATGAAATGCATAGTACGGATGATATTTTTGATAAACAGAAGAGGAAAGGCCAGAACAAGAACAAGAAAGAGAGAAAATTAAACAGAACAAGAACTGTGAGTGCCTTCACTAAAGTTGCAGACTTGAAAAATGACCTAGACCTAAACAAATATAAACTGAGGAGAAGGGCCTCGGAGGACGATTCACACATTAGCAGTAAAGGTACTAGAAAGTTTTTCATAAAGGACGTCGATAGGACACTGGAAGAGCTCTTGAAAAACGAAGATACAGATGAGAATTTCCAGATTACAGTCGAAGATAACGGTCCAAAAGTGATAACACTGGGAACCGCCAACTCTGGCGGTTACAACCATATCAATATTAGAGGCAACTATATGCTCTCAAACTTGCTACAAGAACTTACCATCGCAAAGAATCTCGGGTACAGGCAGCTGTATCTTCCAGAGTCTAGCTTAAATGAAAACCCAGTTCGGAGACTAAAGAGGACCATTGAAGAACACTTTTGGGATTCTTTGACAAGGAAAGTTGACTTCGATACAATCGGCGAAATAGCGGCCGATAGCAAAATTGACTCCCCGGAGGCTGAGAACCCAAGAGTCTACGTCCCCCATGATTGTCCAGAACAATACGAGTACTTCATTCAGGCGTCGCAAATGAACCCTTCCGTGAAATTAGAAGTAGAGTATCTGCCAAAGATTATAACTCCTGAATACGTTAAATCCTTAAACAGTACACCTGGTCTATTGGCGCTAGCAATGGAAGAGCACGTGAATCCAGCAACTGGTGATGTAGCATTGAGAAGCTTCCCATACGTGGTTCCTGGAGGCAGATTTAATGAACTCTATGGGTGGGATTCCTATTTGATCACCCTCGGTGTTTTATCAAGTAACAGATTGGATTTAGCAAGAGGTATGCTTGAACATTTCATATTTGAGATTCAACATTATGGAAAGATTTTGAACGCCAACAGAACATATTACCTTTGCAGGTCACAACCACCGTTCCTGACAGATATGGCCAATGTCGTTTTCAAACATATGGGCGGTAAAGAGAGTCAAACAGCTGTCAACTTGTACCATAGAGCTTTCGAAGCAGCAGTAAAAGAATACAAGACAGTATGGGTAGCGAAACCACGTTTTGACGAGAAAACTGGACTCTCTTGTTATCATCCAGATGGTGTCGGTATACCACCTGAAACAGAACCTGAACATTTTAACACAAAATTAAGACCGTATGCAAAGAAGTACAACGTAACAATACCAGAGTTCAGAAAGATGTATAATGAAGGGGAAGTCGTGGAACCGGAATTAGAAGAATATTTCCTTAATGACCGTGGCGTAAGAGAATCTGGACACGATACATCATACAGACTGGAAGGCGTTTGTGCACATTTGGCGACCATCGATTTAAATGCCTTACTTTACAAATACGAGGTTGATATTGGTAATTATATCAAGGAGTTCCATAATGATAAGTACGTGGATTGTGAAGGCCAGACCTCTAATTCCAAGTATTGGTTTGATTTAGCAGAAAAGAGGAAAGAGGCAATCAATAAATATATGTGGGATGAAAACACCGGTTTCTTTTATGACTATAATACAAAAACAGAAAGTAGAACTTCATATGAATCTGCAACTACGTTCTGGTCCCTATGGGCAGGATTAGCCACAAAAAAACAGGCAGAGGTTATGGTTAAAAAAGCAATACCAAAATTAGAAGTATTAGGAGGTCTAGTTGCATGTACCGAAAAGTCTAGAGGGCCGATAACATTAGATAGACCTTACAGACAATGGGACTATCCATTTGGATGGGCACCACATCAAATTCTTGCATGGAAAGGGCTTTGTGATTATGGTTACCATAGTGTGGCAACTAGATTAGCTTACAGGTGGTTGTATATGATGACAAAAGCATTCGTTGATTTCAATGGTATCGTAGTTGAAAAATACGATGTAACTAAATGTGCAGATCCTCATCGTGTTGACGCAGAATATGGTAACCAAGGTGCAGACTTCAAGGGATTTGCTAGAGAGGGATTTGGATGGGTCAACGCATCATACTTATTGGGATTAGAGTATCTTGATAATCACGCAAAGAAGGCTTTAGGTGCTTGTATTCCACCAATGCCATTTTTCAACAGTTTAAAAGATTCAGAGCAGGAAAAATATGGTTTAGCTTAAAATTTTTACTCATTTCCGTCTTTTTTTGTTAATGTTCATTTTGCTTTGAATAATATAACTCTAACTAATGCTTCTTCATTTTTCCATGTCAACAGAAATTAATGCATTCATTGTAATATGTTTTTTTTTTTTGATCTATCGATTGGGTTTCTAAGATCTGCCTTCCTGCCTATTGTATTGCGTTCATAATAGCATAAAAAAAATAGCATCGGAATTAATAAATAGTTTGGATACCATACTTACGGTAGTAATATTCAAATACTGCGATCACTGCATCTTGCTTTTATAATATCATATCTTTCATATATTTTATATCATTTTCGACATATATTATTTACATAATCGGATAAAGCTTGATAAACTATGCACTAATAGTATTCGAACAATGAGAAAGCTTCTAAGGAGTTAGCCTCTTTCTATCACAGAACTAAAAATGAATCAGGGTTGGAATGCACAAGTTCTATTGCTACAAACATCCTAATCGCAATTACATGTGCAACTGGATCGAATATATTAATTAAATCATATATTAAGACCTATCTACACATCCACACTATATTGAATTCCAATCCACTGAGTTGATTATCCGTTTGCAACAACGAAAATATCCGAATTTCAATGAAAACGCGAATTTGTTGCATAATAATTGTTTACTAATAAATTTTAGATTTTCGGAAAACATGCCCAATCTAAAAATACAATATATGTATATATGATTTAAATATTGGAAATTTATTATATCTATATTTTATATTAATTTTATTTATCATGTGAAAGTTTTAGTTTTGAATGTTTTCTCCATTTTAACTTTTAATGCAAGTAGTATCAGTAGTAAGGAGGTGATAGTTTTTAGTTTGTAATTTCTTTATTTATTGTTATATGTAATTATTCTTGATTGTCCATGATAACTTTTCTATATTTGTTTATCTATTTTTCTCTTGTTTGATAGCTGTTAATGTAAATATATGTTAGACTGATGTACCTCTGCCTTAAATATCCTATTTCCAAGAATCGATATAATACTGGGAAATTGAGGGGCAAAGTTTTGACTATAACACTTCAGTTCCTTCCTAGAAATTAAAGGAATAAATATCAATATATGTTACAATACTTAGAGTACTAAAAAATTTTATTGAAGCTATATAGTTACAGTAAAATATATAAACTGAGATGTGAGAACTATTAACTCTTGTGAAGAGTTAAGGAAATCTAATTAATTATAATTAATTATAGTCAATTAAACATAAATTAATAATAGTTGTTTATGATAATATAAGACAGAGTGTTATGCATGATGTCTCTAAATGAAACAAAATAACATCATACAGATGGATTATAAAAAATCACGAAATATATCTTTTATAGTTTAAGAGCTAGATTTTGTATTGTTTGTCTGTTATTTGGGCTAGTAAATCATGAGACAACAGTCACTACATCCAGGTCATCACTATTTTAATATACGATCTCATAATCATCTAAATATTGATGACGTACATCACTACATATTAGATACGAAAAGGCTCGGATAGATGTTAGAGGTTAATTTTATATTCTTTTAAAATTTCATTTCACAGCTTATATATAGTTTCTCACAACTATAACAAAACCAGCAATTTGAGTATATTTCCAAAACGTACTGTTATTATTAGAGAGTGTTTACAATGCACGTAATGCTTTCAGTTCACTTACCCCTATTACTATTGATCTCTTTCTTCAGCTTAAATAATGTTGATGCTATCGATATTCCAATTACCAAACATAATACTGCTGTCTGTGAAGGAATGAAAGCTGGAAGGAAACTAAGAGATTCATTCATTTCTCTGGGTTTAGATGAAGGGCAGATTTCACATGATTCACCTGTGAGTGTTGCAATTTTCAATTATAAGGATCATAAAAGAATTGGAGACCTTCAAGGTATGGTAGACTCGGACGGAATGGAAGGCTTTCAGTACACTTCAGACTTGCAAGTAAGGATTTGTGATAAGTCAGAAGTTGAAAAGGGTAATTGCAGAGAAGAGGACTTGGACCAATTTATATTATATGATTATGAGCCATCGTTTGAATTCCTAACTTACGTACTTAGATCTCCTGAAGATACAGCTAAATTGTATAATATTGAAAAAGATGGGTATTACTGTTTAGTTGTCAATGGTCTAAATGGAGACGGTGTAGCACACTTCAATAATTACTATGGTAAATTATCTATGGCTTCATACCAATTAAAGAGGGTCTTTGGATGGCTTGTGATCGCACACTTTGTTGTCACAGGGTTGTTTGCGAAAAGGATATGGAAGTTCAGGGTTGAGTTGTTAAGGATCCAAAAACTACTACTTGTCTTTCTTGGGCTTTTGACCATTCATGCTATTCTACGCTGGTCTGCGTACAAAGTAATGAATGTGGTATTTATTGACTCTAGTGGACCTGCTAAATTGTTTTTGTTTATCTGTTCAATTTCCACTGTTGTAACGGATGTCTTTACAATGTATCTTATGGTTCTAATTTCATTAGGGCAAGGTGTTGTTTACTCAGAGCTATCGCCTGGTAAATTGAAATGGTATAAATATCTACTAGCAGTTATGTTTATCTGCAACAGCTACAATTTGATCCAATTCCAATTCAATAGAGTTCTAACAAAGCTTACGTTCATAGCAGGTATAGTGGGACTAACTATTTATGTTAAGGTATTTAGGGCATTCAGGGAGACTATGAAGTACTTGAAACAACAAGGTGAGACTGTTAAGTACTCCATGTACCAAAAACTTGGCCGTATTATCCTGATAGCTTACATTCTGACTTTAGTAAATGCTTTCTATGAAGTTTACCGTCTATGCTCATACAACGATTTACCATTGATTAATGTTGACTACATATGTGTAGAGGTGGTTCTTGTGGGTATCCCAGCAATGGTTGACTTTTTAGCAATTTGCTCCATTGTGTACTTGTGGAGACCAAAGGAAACAAGCTATTTATTGGCATTGTCAAAGCAATTGCCAACTGACGCAGAAGCAGTGCTCGAGGAAATTGATAACGGTCTCTTGCCTTCTGATGACGAACATGAATCCAAGTAGTTTTTGATAAAATGAAACTAATGTAATTTTCTCCCCCCATTTTGTTTACTACGTATAGAAATAAATAACTTGATCTTATATAATCATCTTTCTGACAACTGGCAAGTTAAGTAGGAGCAGGAACACTGTATTATAGTTTTGGATTCCGTTTGGGAAGAGGTCTTTAAAGAATAAAATAAATTGAAATGACATTAGAGGATGGTTGACTGGGAGTATATAGAAATCATCAAAATTATTAAGAATTTAAAGTAACTGAGATAAAAAGTGTTTTGTATCCTTAACTTGGAAAGAAGTAATCCCTCTGAGCTTTACTTTTTCAACTAAACATAAAATATTGAAAACAAAAAATTAAATACATAGACAAGATACAGAGATTTTGGTATAGTATTAACAGCAAATGTTGGTGAATAGATCATACCTTCTATTCGCTCAGATTTTTAAACTTAAATGATAAAATGAATCCGTTATAATTTCAACATGACCTCTTTACTTCCGCAAATCGCAATGCAAGGATCCCCCGTAATAAACGAAAATTGGAAGGAAAATAAGAAGAAAAACCAAAGAAATAGAAAAAAAAGGGTTGAATGTTAAAGTTACCAAGAACTACAAAGTAGTCTTATATCAAAACACAAGCAACAAGAAAAAAAAAAAATGCCTTCCGTCTTCTGTCTAGCTGATGTGTGTATGGTACCTATTGGTACTGGGTCTGCCAGTATCTCTGACTTCGTTGCAGCTATTGAGAAGAAAATTCAAGATAGTCATTTGAAGTCTACTCTGCACAGCGCAGGTACTACCATCGAAGGACCATGGGATGAGGTTATGTCTCTAATTGGAGAAGTCCATGAATATGCGCATGAACAGGGCTTTGTCCGTCTGCAGACCTCCATGAGAGTCGGCACTAGAACAGACAAGCACCAAACTGCCAAAGATAAAATCGATGTTGTATTAAAGAAGATGGGTGAATAAGTAGTTTCAATAATATAATATTTTAATAGTATAATACAAAATACTTCCTTTTTATTTACTATTTTTTTTTTTATTATCAATTATGATGCCTAATGTTACAAAAAAAAATAAAATTGTATATAAATATACAAACATATATGAATCTTCAGAAAAAGAATAAAAAGTAAAGAGTGCGCGAACTTTTAAGGCTCTTCTCTTTAATATAAAAACACCTGGTTCTATTATCGAAAAGATAAAGTTGAACGCACTACTACACTTACTTCTTCTTTTGAATCGAAAAAAATGGGATGAGGGAGGGAAATGAAGGTAAAGTCTTTCTTCATCTAAGCTTGAGTGGAAGAAGAGTACTTGGTAACAGCTCTGGTACCTTCAGAGACGGCGTGCTTAGCCAATTCACCTGGCAAGATCAATCTAACAGCAGTTTGGATTTCCCTGGCAGAGATGGTAGACTTCTTGTTGTAAGCAGCCAACTTGGAGGCCTCAGAGGCAATTCTCTCGAAGATATCGTTAACAAAAGAGTTTAGAATAGACATAGACTTTTGAGAAATACCAGTGTCCGGGTGAGTTTGCTTCAAAACCTTGTAGATGTACGAGGAGTAAGTCTCCTTTCTGGCCTTAGTTCTCTTCTTACCATCGGTAGATGGGGCAGTCTTCTTGGCGGCTGGCTTCTTCTCAGCTGGAGCTTTGGAGGCAGGTTTCTTTTCAGCAGACATTATTCTTTTATTTATTGTTTTTTTTATTTATTTATAGGGGCTATTTCCTTATCAACGAAGTAACTTCCCAAGTATTACTAGGAGGAAAAAAAGGGAATTCATAAAATTACAGATTCCATTTCCTATTTATACATGTTGTGAATCGGCCATATAAACAAGAAAACAATGAGACGCGTAGTATAGAGATCACATTTGACGAGATTTTATGTTGTTTTCGCGTTTTTTTATTTTTTATTTTTTTTTCGCGATATATTTATCACTACACACGCCACAGACAAAGGCCCAACAGAGCAAATGCTGCGCAGAGACTGGTCCGGGGTGCGCGCGAAATTTCTGGAACGGGGGGGGGGGGCGGGGGCGGTAGTACTGTGGGCGGTTACCAGCTTTTAGGGCGCGAAGCGCTGGGAACGGCCAAAACGAAAAGAAAACCCAGCGTGCTCTACGGGTGTTTATGGGATATCTATATTGGAAAAGGAAAGCGGCAAGAGAAAAAAACAATTGAGAAATTCCTGGAACGTCTGGTCATAATAGAAATCGCCCAGTTAATTTTCTATTTTTTGTTCAATTTTTTTTTTTTGTAAATTTACGTATTGTCGTGGTACGGAATTTTTTTTGTTTATTTTGTTTACGCGTTCGATAAATATATTTTAAAAGTTTCGTGACTGGATTATATTCTGTTATTCGAGTAAACACAGTATATAAACGATATTCTTTGTAATTTGTGTTCTTTCTTATCTTTCTCTTCTACAATGAAAAGACTAATAAAACAACAACTAAACAAAATAAAAATAAAATAAAATGTCCGGTGGTAAAGGTGGTAAGGCTGGTTCAGCTGCTAAAGCTTCTCAAACTAGATCTGCTAAGGCTGGTCTAACATTCCCAGTCGGTAGAGTCCACAGACTTTTGAGACGTGGTAACTACGCTCAAAGAATTGGTTCTGGTGCCCCAGTCTACTTGACTGCCGTGCTAGAGTACTTGGCTGCTGAAATCTTGGAATTGGCTGGTAACGCCGCTAGAGACAACAAGAAGAGCAGAATCATCCCAAGACACTTGCAGTTGGCTATCAGAAACGATGACGAGTTGAACAAGTTGTTGGGTAACGTTACTATTGCTCAAGGTGGTGTCTTGCCAAACATTCACCAAAACCTGTTACCAAAGAAATCCGCTAAGCCATCTGCTTCTCAAGAATTATAAAATCACTATTAGAACTTCATCTTTTATTCATATTAGTTTTTTTTTTTTGCATTGTATATTTCATGCAATTCTGGGAAATCCGGGGGAGAGAAGGGAAATTTAACTAAAAATCCATTATATATTTAGCCGAGATAGGAATTAGAATACTAATAGGATCGTTAACGGTTCATTTTCTTTACCGGATATTGGGTATAAAAAAAAAATTCGTTATACGTAACGCTTGTAATTTTAATATTAATTTCTTTATGTTTTATTATTAGTTTTCTGTTAGTTATAACAACTGTATAAAAAAAACCAAGAAGTTGATCAACACTTGAAAAATACAACAGAGACTCTGGAAAAGAAAAGAAAAACTCACTTAGAGCCACTTTATTATATTATAACTGTCCCTTCAAAAGATTATTTATTAGCTTATATATTGCCGGTAAAAATTTGGTTTTGATTTTATATTTATTGTGCCGAATGTCTCTTGTTGTTCAAGCTCAATACAGTCATCTGTTGCCAGCGACAGCATGCTGAAGAAGACTGAACACGCATCCTTCTTTGTCATTGGTTCGGTTTTATTATCTTCGTCCTGTAAGTGGAAGTTCTCTAATAGATTTGCGAATTGAATAGTGTCCTTTGATTCCTGCTCCAAAGTGTCCCCCAGCACCTGAGCAACACTTGTAGTAAATAGGTTGGCTGCCTCTTTCTTGCGGTTTTCCTCCATAGAGGTATCAAATTCACTCTCTTGTGTTGGAAGGATATCCAGCGTACCTTCTGCAACCTGTTGTGCCGAGACAGCTTCCTCATTAGACTCTTGTACAATATCAATGTTAGCCAAGTCCATTTGTGGAGGCTCCGAGGCCTCCGTCTCATTGTCCCTTACCAAATCATCATTCAAACCAAGAGAGATATCCATTTCCGGCTCCAATTCAGAATTACTATCATCCTGAGCAACTTTTTGCCTCTTAGAAGGTTGAAATTTCAAAATATTCTCGACAACGGAGGCCGGCAGATACGACAAAGATTGTGCCATATCACTCCATATTCTCTTCGCTGTAAGTTTGTCCTCCAGCTTCCTTGAAGAAGACTCGATCTCATTAAAAAGGTTTCTGCCAGGGTTAGATTTAATATAGTCATCGGGGAGTTCTGTGGTTCCATCGGTCTCAAGTTGATGCACATTCGCAAGAGTAGGGTCCTTGGTATTCCTTCTGTTTGGAGTTGGCTCAGATTCAGCACCTTCCTGTATGTTCAAATCCTGTTCCTCGCCCATTTCATCGATATCCTCATCAACATCCTTACCGATGCCCAGGTCAAGGTCGAAATCGATAGGACGTTCTGCCATAGTATCATTGGCCTCGGCTCTTCTACCAACTTCGATAGATTGGTCATTCTCGTCATTAAGTCCTAGATCAAGTTCAAGTTCGTGTTGTTCGCCTACGGCCAAGAACTCGTCTTCTTCAATATTCTGCGACGTCGTCGTTGCAGCCGAGTCATCACCGAACTGTCTGGTACCTTCGTCCCAGCTCTTTGAAGAGGACAATGGACCTCTACTGCCGTCTAGCTCAAAGTCCAAATTTAGGGTGGAGTCCTGTTCTTCGTGTAGCTCCGATTCGTCACCGCCGAATCTTCTGCCGACCTCAATAGGCATATCCCAACTCTTGGCACCGGTCATCCTTCTGTCCATGGAGTGATTCACCAACGCGCTTGTCATCCTGTTGTCCTGCTCGTACAAGAAATCAAGACTAGGCACAGACAGCACATCTCTTTCGGTAACCGTATCCTGCAGGACCAAGTGCTCCACTCTTGCTATGGTACTCAGTTTAGAGATGGTTGTCCCCAATCTTTGATTAGTCCTGAACAGCGACGCGATCTTTGTCAAGGTATCCTTTATGTCAGTGAGCAAGAAGGACGCCTGCTTAGAGTACACCCTCACCACGCCATGTAGCAACTCGCCCGATGTCCTCAGCGTAATATGCTCTATAGGGTACTCACTGACGTCCACGCCGGTAACTTTCGCAATCTCATCGGCTGATTCCACAATACTGGTCTGCAGCACCGCGTTCCTCGTCAAGTTGGTCATGTTCGATGCCAGCCATATTTGAGCCAGCGGGCCTGACTTCGTAGTCAGCTTCAATACCGTAGGTCTTTGTTGTGTCATAACTATATATTACTTTTTTGCCAGTTTATAAAAACTAATATATTAACTGCCTGTGTAGTCTTTTGTAACCCAACATTCAATTGTATATATATATATATATATATATATAGACGTATAGTAGTAGGTAGTAACGTAAAAAGGTAAAACG
>CAPT01000107.1:0-16366 GCA_001039675.1 Nakaseomyces delphensis CBS 2170
AATTTTTTTTTCCATTCTTAAAATATGGCTATGAGACTATAGCGCACCTGATGTCGGTAAATTAATATACTTTAAGTCTTTATACATTTATTTAGACATTACTTTGGATTTGATTTCTAATTCTTTTTGTGCTTCCTCTAACTCAGATAATAAGCCCTCATAGTATTCTACTTTTTGTCGTATTTCGCCCAGCTTTTCAAAATTTTCCACTCTAACTGACTCAAGGTAATGCAACTCATCAGGTTCCTTCAAATCAAATTTGGTGTCGAAGTCCTTTAACCAAGTATTATTCCCTTTTGCTCGATTATTAAAAATCGCTACAGAGCTCCCAACTTCAGAGTCGACAATTTCTTGAAGAGCGTCTACCGACCTTTCAATATTCTGTTGCAGCATATCTTTCGACATAAAGGAAATAGGAATCTAAGAAAGTAAAGATAGATCAACAACCTCAGTATTAAATAACAAGTCACCAACTATTATAATTTCATTTTACTAAACAACAAAATTATTCGAAATGAATATTAATGAAGCGGAAATAGCCCCCTCTTTAACAAATGCTTTTCTTTGTCAGTTCGACATGAAACGAGGCAATGTCATAGCGTGGTCAGCGGGGGAAAAGAGTAGTATCCTAGAAGGGATTGAATTTAAAGCTCTACCATCTGGTATTCATGAAGCTACCGACGATATTATTAGGTTCACTGTGGATCACATCGATAATGTGTATTATGGGTTGTGCTGTTATATGCAGAATTCCTTTGAAGTGCTAAATGAAGATAGACAAGTTGACCGTTCCAGAGTGAAAATGTACTCTCTTGGTGTACTTATAGACTCCAGCAAATTGAAATGTAAAGATAAGCTGACGATTTATGAAATGACCAATTATTATATCGAGTCAATAGAAGAAACCCTGTTGAAATGGATGCAATTGAACGAAGAGAAGGACTTTTCATTACTTGATGAATTCTACAGGAAACATAAAAACTCACCTAATATGGAAAATTATCCAATAAGGTCAATGATAACATGTTTGCCATATTGGCTAAGAAAATTAGGACCATTGATTTTTCCCATATTAAAATCATGTCTGATGCGGGAGCGCCTGCTAATTCTTGCAGCACCAGGTAATGCCTTTGATTATACAAACTCTCTCATCTATTGTTTAACAGCGCTTTCCAAATGGCCTACAGCCGCTAATTCAACCAATGCAAGTGGTTTGGAATACGTTCCCAATTTTACAAACCGCCCAATATACTGCCAACCATTGTTTACTATTGGAATTTATGACATCGAAATGCTGAACAAATATGAAAAATCTGGTTATATTGCTGTATCAAGCGATGAAGTACTAGTATATAAGGAGGAATTATATGATAAAATTTTGGAATTGCCTTCTGATTTTCTAACGAATGAAGGGCTATCGTTCCGTAATAATAACGGCCAAAACATTAGAGCAACACAGCATGAAGCGAAACTGTTCGACAAACTATCAGCCGCTTACTTTGACGAAGGTATCTCCTCAATAGAAAAGGCGAGATTTAACCAATATACGGAACCAATTTCTTGGCTCCAGTTTATATTGGATGGCATATTTTTCTTTACTACGGCAGGCTATGTTTCTGCAAGTTATAATGAAATTTCAGCTATTCAATTTCCTTCTGTAAAAAAGATAGGTAACGAAGAAGACGAAGCTTTTGGAATACGTGCAACTGTGGGTTTCTTCCAACAAAGAACTGAAAAACTATACAACTATTTGAAGGGCTACATAGAAAATGAGTCTCTGACTATTTCGCGTTCGGATTTTACAGGCCTGGATCTAGATTGTTTTAGTAACCAAGATGATGAGTTTTTAATGCAAATTTCCGAAAAATGGTTCAATAAGAGGATAAATATAAATTCTTACATAAACAGCTTTTGTTAGGATAATGAATTTTCAATAGCACTGTCGATTATTATTACGGTATAGTTATTTTTATTACCATTCCAGAAATGAACTACTTGCACGTCGGATCATCTCAGTTATTAGGAGGTACAGGTGACCTCAGGAATAATATCTCAGTATGATAAATGACAAAGAAAATAATTTTAAAAATATATAACGGCAAAAATACGTTTTTTAAATACAAAAATACATATATAAAGTGTCCAAGTACTAGTAAATCATTCTTATCTTATATCCATGCACCGTCAAACAAGTTGATGTGAAATAAAAAGCCAAAAAGAAGAAAAAAATGTTGAAATAACCATGATAAAATATCATTGATGTTTGCAAAAACCCAAAAGCATAATAAAATTGAAATTAATGAAAAAATACTATAAGAATGAGAGAAAGACTATAATAGTTTGAGGGATAACGTCGATCCAACAAATTATATATATATTTTCTTTTCAATAGACCAGCCATAATGCGCACGCAATAATTGAAATACCAATAATAGCGGTGATAATACCAGCACCAGCTCTAGAACCCCCAGTTATGTGTAGTGGTGACAAGTTAGTTGGATGTGGTTGAGTACCGGCAGCACCATCCCCAGTGGAGTTACCACCATTTGTAGAGTTGAATGGTGGTGATCTCTTTAACGCTTGGGTGTTAACCATAACCTCCAGGGCAGCCATTTGCTCACCTAAACCATACATGCCATCCCAGTCCTTGGTGAACCAGTTCAAACCACAAGTGTGGCCATCTCTACCACCGGAACAAGATTTACTTGCGGCAATCGCTGAAGCGTTCATCCAGGTCATAATCTGTTCTCTTGTCTCCGGAACTAGTTCGGCGGTGGAACCCAAGAATCTCGCAAAATATGCCTTGAAAGAACGTTGATCAGTATTACATGTATTTGGTCCTTGACAAGCAGCTTCGTATAGGATAGAGTTGTTGAAGAATACACGAGACGCGTTCAATAGCTCGTGCGTTCTTTGGTGCCACAGATCGGACCCGGTCATGTTGTACAGATAAGCAGAACCCGCAAGCATCAGGCCTTGGTTATAGGTCCATTGGTACTTCGTGACCGTGGTACAGTTGTCGTTGATGCTGACACCATCGTACACGTATCTCCAGGTGCCGTGGTCGATAACGTCGACGTCCCACATCCAGTCGTAAACTTTCTCGGCCCAGTCGATGTAACTTGTGTTACCGGTGAACCTGGCCAACCTCGCGGCCAAGTGGAACAACGCCCCGTTCGAGACCGTGTTCTTGTAGTCGTAACCGGAGTTCCACACGAAAATCTGCCATCTCAGACCGCCGCCACAGGTCTCAGCGTCCCAACGCAGCGCCATGGTGTTGAACACTGCCTGCGCCAGGTACAGCCACTGCGGCTTGTCGTCGGGCGGGTTAGGAAACTTCCTCTCCGCAGCCATCATCACGGCAATACCCCAAAACGCTTGGTCATCATTACCCTCGGTGGTCGACTGGTTCAGCGGGATGTAGTCGTTGTTGTCACCGGTCTGGTGCAGCAGCGCAGCGGTAATCTTGTCGTTGTAGGTGTCGTTCTGCATGAAGTACCAGTAATCGAGCATGCACCCCCAGGCGCCGCCGGCCTGCCACCAGTAGTAAGGATCAGAAAACATACCCACGGTCTTACCGTGCTGGTCACCAGTATAATAATCCATCAGCCCTTCAGCCACAAGAGACGTCGCGTTCTGCAACGACTCGTAATCATCTAAATCCAAATCCACACTCGTAACTCTCGTCAAAAGACTCAAAATCCCCACAAGAAACAAAAGCATTCTTGTATATATGTAATATTTTTCTTACCCCCCAAAAAAAAAATCTCGTTAAATTATTCCGCAAATGGTCTCCCTTTATCTTTACTCAGTGCTGTTCCAGAATACCCACTGTATCATATATATAACTGTATATAGATATATATATATATATAACTAATCAAGTAGGAGGTTTTACCTTTTAAAGCTTTATAATTAAAATTTTCTTCTTCGTTCAAGAAAACCCGCTTCGCCGATCGTCCTCCGAACACCAAAAGTTTTTTTTGCCAAAAAAAAAAAACTGTGAATTTTTCGCGTCTACAGAACACCCCTACGGCCCTTTCTGTGGGCGTTAAGAGAGCAATATACATACATACATATATACATAGATGTAGAAATACACATAACATACACACACACATATACATTTTTATCTATATAGACATGTATGCATATAGTATTATATATATATATATATATATATGTATACATATATTTGATAACATCATCTTCCACGAAACAAGCCTCGTCCGGGTAATATTTTATGTTTGTTACCCGGATTTGACGTGAGAAATGATAACAACGTGATACGTACATGAGTACATGATCACGTGTCACAATTGGATCACGTGGTTTATTTCAGATCACGTGACACTACCGTTTAGAAGTACCGTTGTGATTACGCGTCAGCAGGAATCTAGAAAATATTGATTTCTACTATAGAAACGTTATATATATATATATATATATATATATTTATTATAACGTGGCAATACTTGTAACTCTGAATAGTACAGAGTAACACTGGAGGAAGGGCGTTGCTTTATCTTCTTTTGCACACAAAATGTTTAGACAGTCTAAGAAGCGGGTCTCTATGAGACGTAATTTCGGTGAGAGCAATGGTGGGGTTATAAGCGGGTCTACAGAGGACGAGAACGGGATGTACCCTAGATTACACGAGACCAAGCTGTCGTTCTATGATGTGCCGCCAAAGGGTGAGATCACGTTGGAGGAGTTCGAGACATGGGCTATCGACAGGGTCAAACTGTTGCTGGAGATTGAGTCGTGTCTTGCCAGAAACAAGACCGTGGCAGAGATAGAGGGCATAATCAAGCCGCTGTTCAAGAAGTACAGTATCTTCAACAACATGGATAGCCCCGACTGCAGGAAGAAGGAGTACTACTCGCATTTCATCCTGCGGCTGTGTTTCTGCCGCAGCAAAGAGCTGCGGGACAAGTTTGTGCGGATCGAGACCGTCTTGTTCCGGATCAGGTTTAACATGCTGACCTCGGCTGACCAGACCAAGTTCGTCAAGTCCTTGCAGCTGCCCAGCCTGCAGTTCATCGAGGATGCGGAGAAGGAGAGCATCGCGCCGGAGCTGTACCAAACCATCACCAGGGACCTGCAGTTCAACTTGAACCTCGCGGAAGAGCAGCAGCGGCAACTGTACTTCAAGAACGAGAGGTTCATCAAGTTGCCGTTCGAGACCGTGATCGATCTTGTGGGCACCCGGCAGGTGTTTTTGAAAGACGGGTACGCCTACTTGCCGCAGTTCCAGCAGCTGAACCTGATCGCCAACGAGTTCTCGACGCGGCTCCAGGACGAGCTAACAAAAACGTACCAGCACCTGCCGCGGCTGCACGAGGACGACAGGCTGATCCCGATCCTCAACCACCTCTCGTCCGGCTACACGATCGCGGACCCGGCAAGCTTCGACCACCAGTTCGGCGGCGACAACATGGACAACGAGATCAACGCCAAGAGTGTCTGGAGCGAGGAGATCAGCAGGCACTACCCGCTGGACGTCAAGAACCTCTTCTCGGGTCTCAAGGAGAACTGCCACCTGCGGTACCACGGCCGCCAGCAGCTGACCCTGTTTTTGAAAGGGATCGGCCTGAGCGTTGACGAGGCTTTGAAGTTCTGGCACGACGCGTTCACGAAAAACAACAAGATGTCCACGGAGAAGTTCAACAAGGAGTACCGCTACAACATAAGACACAACTACGGGCTCGAGGGGAACAGGATCAACTACAAGCCGTGGGACTACAGGACGATCCTTTCGAAGCCGCGGCCGAACCGAGGGGAGTACCACGGCCTTCCGTTCCGGGACTGGAACCGCGACCGGCTCACGAGCGAGCTCACTAAAATGGGGCTGACCACCCAGCAGACGAACGAGGTCCTGGACTGCTGCGACAGACACGAGTACACCATCGCGCTCACCAAGGTCTTCGAGATGACGCACAACGTACCCGAAGCCGAATCGATGCACATAACACACCCCAACCTGTACTTCGAGAGATCCAGACAGTTGGAGAAGAAAGCGCAAAAAAATGTGTAGCACAAATATAACGTAAGTATAGTATAATAAGACTCGATGCAGCCGCAGCCGCAGGTTGTTTTCTTTCAGAACTCCCCGTAGAAGGGGATCATGCAGGGTCCCCCCCCCCTCCGCCCCACGTCATTCACCACAGCTGCAGTTCGTTTCTTTTTTTTTCCCGCAGGGTCAGAGATCTGGCAGTGGGAAAACCGTGTGGCTCCATTTACTTTACGTTTGCTTTTCAGGGAATGATCGGAGAAGTTATATAATCGAAACGAGTACATATGCCTCGCTGGTGTCCTCTTGTCCCCCCCCCCTTTTTCTACTGTGATAGGGGCTAGCCGCCGTCGGAGGGACTTTTCACCAATTTCTATGGGGTAGCACGGCTCTTTTGTTATTTTCTTCATTTCCCTCCGACGTGTAACACCGACAAAATGTCCCTGGGGGGGGGAGCCGAAAACCCGAAAAGTGCGCGCTCTCCTCCACCCCGAGGGGCTGTCTAATTGTCCACGGAGGAAAAATTTGTAAGTATTAGTAAAAAAACACCTGTGCCCCTCATTTATCTAAAAATAGATAATCCTGTAGATCCTCACAAATGTGCGCAGTACCGCCCCCACCAGTGTCAAGTTTTTTCTGAGTCTTTTTTCTTAAGGCAAGAGGGATTTTCCCTTTTTCCACGAAACTTCATGCAACTTCTTTTTTTGACGCACATGTGCATTTTCTGGCGTGCCGGGAGCAGGCGCGCGGGGCGGGGGGAGGAATGCAGCGAACGTAGAGAGACTCTGCGTTGTCATTGGCCGAGAATAAGAACGTTGAGAAAAAGACTTCTCGCAGAAGCCGTGCAGGGTTTCTCACCGGGGGGGGGGGGGAGCTTGTCTAGTTTAGTCAGTCAAACCTCTCGGCGGTGTGGGCCCATGCAAGCATAACCAAGGGTCCACATTGGTCTTTGGGGCAATAAACGTTGAGTCTATTTCAAGCAAAACACGAGAAGAACATCTACTGGCCTCAAAAGAGGCCAGTAGATGTTCTTCTTGCTTCTTACTACAATTTGCTATTACTCTTGAAGATTTACAAAAATACAAGTATTGTTTTGTCTGTCCCATTATGCAGGGTGTTTGAACGATTTGTAATGCTCATTTGTCTGTTTCTCTCCGATTTAAAGGATTTTCCCTCCTGGGACTGTGCCCTGGCTCTGCGCCCCTTATGCGATTTTCCCACAAAACAAACGCGTTGCGTTGCGTCCGCGCACACAAAAAGAAAGAAAGAGAAGAAAGAGAAAAGAAAGAGAGAACTTCCCTCCCCCCCCCTGCGGCTCGCCCGTTGATCTGCCTTCAAAGCGAGAAATAATTACTAATGTTTAATATGTCTAGACACTTTTCTAAATAAAGATAAAAATAACAAGAGATGAAGACAGAGAGAGAGAGAGAGATCGGCACCACGATGATGATGAGAGAACCCTTATAGCTGCCGGCGGAACTTGCTTGCACAAGTGCACAAGTAGGCTACCAGTACAAGCACACACACACGCTTCTCTGTTCCCTTTCTCTTTTCTTCTTTTGTGTGGGTTCGGGTTCCTCTCGCTCTGTTCTTCTGCAATAAAATCAGTGAAAAACAAAACAAAAAAATCTCTGGTGAAGCCATTCTTCAATACTTCACCCCCCCCCGGAAGAGTTTTCTCTTTTAAGGCTTCTGCCCCATTGAAAGAAATTTTTGTATATATAAACATGTCCTTCTGGGGCACTTCGTTCTTGACAAAGGTTTGAGTAAAAATAAATAAATTAATAAATTAATAAAATATCAAATATAAAAAATAATAATGCTACAGGATAGACCGGCCTCAACGCCTTACTACCAGGTACCGTACGCTGGCCAGCCAGCGTACGGCCCCAGGTACAGCAATTGCCCGCCGCTGCAGCCGCTACAGACACAGACACAAACACAACCCCAGACACAGCCACACTTCTACCAGGGGACTGCTACGCCCACCCAAATCAGGGACAGGCTGAGCCAGGGCAGTATCTACCCGCTGTCCTCGACGCTGTCCTCGACACCGCACTACATCACCTCTACATCGGTAAACGCCATGAACCAGGCGCACCATGTGTTCCCGTACCCGCACTCGACCTCGACGACGTCGCCGGTGCTTCCGAGTCTTGTCTCCTCTAACGCGAATGCGAATGCGAATGCGAACGCGAACGCAGACCCTAGACACTCCTATATAGTCCAGCAGCAGGTGCAACAGCAGGTGCAACAGCAGGGGCGGCAGAACTCTGACCCACAGCCAACACATCTCACTATTGCTGCTATTCCCGACTCCCAGCAGCACCACTCGCTCAGGGTGCTCTCGTCGTCGACCACAGCCGACGGGAAAGGGCCGCGGATAATAACGACGATCTGGGAGGACGAGAACACGCTGTGCTACCAGGTCGAGGCCAACGGCGTCTCGGTCGTCAGGAGAGCCGACAACGACATGATCAACGGCACGAAGCTGCTCAACGTCACCAAGATGACCAGGGGCAAGAGAGACGGCATTCTGCGGAGCGAGAAGTACAGGAAAGTCGTCAAGATCGGGTCCATGCACCTCAAGGGTGTCTGGATCCCCTTCGAGAGAGCGCTCTTCATCGCCAAGCGGGAGAAGATAGTCGACCTGCTCTACCCGCTCTTCGTCAGAGACATCACAAGCGTGCTGAAAAACTCTCTGACGCCTTCAAGTCTAGTGATCCCTATGCAAGACAACAACATACTAACATCCAAGGTCTACCAGCTGCCCGCTGCATCGTCATCTTCCGTCTCCTCGTCGTCGTCGTCGTCGAACCCGGACCGCAACCAGTCCCCGCTCTCATCACAAACCGCCCCACCCCCAGGGTCCCGGGACAATGCCACTACTACATCTACACCCAGGCTGGTCAAGAAAGAAGACGAAGGACCCGTCCTGAAATCCTCGTCGTCCTCGCCTATAACGCTGAAGACGGAGAGCAACCCTAGCTGGAATTCTAGGAAGTTGCAGAAATCCGACGTTACAAAGATCTCTTCACTAATTAACGCGTAAGTTTACATATATCTTTTATTATAAATATTAATCATTCAGTTTCGCCCTAATCAAAAATTTCATCACTACATTGTATTGTTACCTTGTATTGTTATTGTAATGTTGTTGTATTATTGATCTGGTGTCACCCGGACTGGTTGCTGCCTGGATATGGGCCACACACAACTCTCACTGCACGGAGTAAATCTCGCGTGGGCAGGGGGGGAAATGCGCCGTTTTGCAGGACAATCCCGATGCACACAAGTATTTTTTTGCGGGGGGCGGGAGCCAGTGGGGGGCCCAGAGATTACCTGTTTCCGCGGGCACGGAAAGTAGCGGGGTGTGGGTGCGGGTGTGTGGGGCGAGAGAATAATATAACACCGCCCGTGTGTGTTTCTTTTGTTCTACAGAAAAATATAAATCAGGACATTTTTTCTTTTTTTGTTATTGGGGGGAACCAGTACCTCTCGGAGTGTGCATGCTACCTGAGTAACAGCGCGCGGGGGGATAACACGACCACAGATTATCACAGATTGGCACAGAATGGCACAGACAATGTGCACGTTTATTTGATAGTGTTCTACAGAAACTGATACAAGAATTGATACAGAAACTTATACAGAAATTGTTTGTTAGGAATAGGCAAGTATTAGGTTATGCCCCCCCCCCCCTTTCAATACGACAAAGTCCGTTTCTAAAGTGCAAATCCTTCCAACGACACATTTACACGCCGGTGTCTCGAAATGTCCCGACATGTCCTTATCTCGCATTCCATCCCCTTGACTTTCCCCACACTGTTGCGCGCAATGCGGGTGCGTGCGGGGGGCCTTGCCGGCTCCTCCGAAACAGTCGTGTCTCTCTTGTATTTACGTAAAAAACAGTTAGAACCTCAACTGTGCCCACCCGCAAATAAAATATTCTTTAATCTATTCATGCACTAAAAGTTTATCTGTAGCCATGCTATTATAATATTTTCCATCATATTTCATCATTTCATCATTTTTCCTCGTCGTATGTTACCCGGCCTCTTCTTTTTCATTATTTTTTTTTGTGACGCGAAAAAAGTAAATGCTTTTCAGAACGCGATTTTTTTTTTTTATTGTAAACACAATGAAGAAATATTATAATAACATGAAAATAAGAGTAAATAGAGTAAAGTAGAATATTGTTGAAAAGAGAGCACCAAGGAAATATGAGCATCTCTCCCACGCCAAGAAGGTACAACACAAGACGGGACAGGATGGCAGACATCCCGGCCTTTGATCTGGGTGACACTAAAAAGTACAACTACGCAAACTACTACCACCATGGCGGCGACGAGAACGGTGTGGCGGCTGGGGACAGGCTGGTGCCCAAGGAGATCCGGATGCAGAGACAGGTGGTGAACGACCTGATCTCCCAGAACAAGAAGCTCCAGGCCACCGCGGCTGCGCAAAGGGACGAGATAGAGAGGCTGAACATCATTATCGGCCAGTTCAGGGCCAAGCTGACCAAGTACAGCGTTCTCAACAAGAAACTGCAGGAGGAACTGAAGAAAGATACGTTTACGAGAGATAACTCTTCGGAGACATCGTTCGAAAACGCCAGTGATTACATCCAACTTCCCAAAAGAAGCAAAGAAGAGGAAATTTTTAGTCCAAGCACCAAGGAATTGAACGATAAAGTAGATAAACTGATGGAATTGTTGGCAAACACTCAGAAACAGCAACAACAACGGTTTCCGTCATCAGGTGAGAATACCGTGCCGGTGACAAGCTCGCCCAAGATACGAGAACCCTCCGAGGAAGATATAATCTGCCAGGAGAGCGTCGAACTGAAAAACCTGGAAAACCAGATCGAACTCGTGAAGAAAAAGCTACTGATAAAAAAGGAAAACGAATTACGGAAACTATCACTGGAAAACGAACTTATAGAACTCATGGGCCAACTCTCAACAGATGATAGTTCACCGTTCCACCAAAAGAAAAAAACCCCAAAATTGTACGAAGGCGATAGTATAGCTGAGAGTACCAAGAATAATGATATGTTTAAAAGGTCTAACATCAAACCTTTTAATCCTATTTCCGAATATAACATTCTAGAGACACCCACGCCTAGGCGAGAGTCTAATTGAAAATTTCCAAGGAAGTAGTGAGTGATACGAATTGTATTATAACAAAACAAAATAAAATAAAATAAAATAAAATAAAATAAAATAAAAATAAAGGAGAACTGAACTTAACCCAACGGCATATTTAAGATCACATATTATTCTACCCTTTCACCATGAACGTGCTATCTTCTACACGATCAAAGTTTGTAACAATTTTTAATTAATTCTTGTTCTATATATAATTTGTTTATGCATGAAATAACAAAACAACGTTAAAAAAACCTTTGTTGCCTGTGGTATAATAATTTAAGATACCAATTACACCTGCCAGTGCTAATGCCACGTATTATATCATGTATGCATAGAGTATCCTCTTTGAAATTATTATAATTAGAGAAGAAGGCATATGAGAAAAAAAAAAAAGTTACTCCGATACGGGGAGTCGAACCCCGGTCCCCACGGTGAAAGCGTGATGTGATAGCCGTTACACCATATCGGAATACAAAATCGGCTGAGAGTTTTTGAATAATTGGGTATATGACACAAAAAATACTTAATATAATGAATTTAATGTAACACAATGGGGAATATTGAATGGAATAGGGACCCGGAATATTTTGAGAATGAGAGATCGTTTATCCTACATTTTCTTGAGATCAGGAGTCATATTTAAAGTATTATACCTTGACCTTTTCCTGTAACAGAAGAAGAGAATGATAATATAAGGTATAACATACAGCTCTAAATTAATAAAAAAAAATATAGATATTGAAACAAATCTAGTTTAGTAGTATGATACTCTTATAAGCTGATCTATTAACAAGCAAGGGTTATATCGCAGGCAAACTTTTTGAGTAATATTGGCATATATCTATTTTTTATTTAATTTTTTTTATTTTTTAATATTTTTTGTTTTTTTTATAGCTCTCTGGTTATTAAGGTCTAATTAAAAAGTTCATTTAGTACTGTTAATACCATATGCATAAGACATCGTGTTATAGTGTGAATAAACTAGAGGAACAAGAGGAGGATGGATTATGTTAAGAAGGCCATCTGGGGACCAGATATCAAGGAGCAACAAAGGAATATTAAATCTCTCCTGAGAAAGAATTCAAGACAAATAGACAAGTCCCTAAGGGAGCTCAGTGCCTTGCAAAATAAGACCCAAGCGCTGATAAAGAAGGCAGCTAAGAAGAATGATATTAGGAACGTTAAGTTATATGCGAAGGAGATGTATTATATCAATAAACAGTATACAAGAATGTATACATCTAAGGCACAGTTAGAGTCAGTGAGTATGAAAATAGATGAAGCTTTACGAATGAGGTCGTTATCGAACCAAATGGCAAGCAGTGCGGGGCTAATGCGTGAGGTTAACTCACTGGTTAGGCTTCCACAACTACAAGGTACCATGATTGAATTAGAGAAAGAGTTGATGAAATCCGGTATCATAAGTGAAATGGTTGATGACACAATGGAGTCTGTTGGTGAGTCCGAAGAATTGAGCGAAGAGGTTGATGCTGAGGTAAACAAGATTGTTGAGCAGTACACTAATGAGAAATTGGAGAAGGCGGATAAAGCTCCGACGACAGAGCTCTCTATGCCAGCTGAGGAAGAAGAGGAAGTACCGGAGGATAAGATAGAGGAAGAAGCTGATAAAATGCTTAATGAAATGAGAGACCGCCTTAGAGCCCTTCAAAATTAACGACAAAAACCATATCCATTTTTTTATTATTATATTGACGTACGGTATGTAAGACTTATTAGAAAGAAATGGCGTTGCCAATAGGTATGTATATTAAATTTAAAACTTCTTCAGTACTTATAAATAAAGATTGTAAGATAGACAAATATAAATATGTATAAATATATATACAGGTATTATCACTGCAGTAATGTTATAAAAAGGAATATGACCCTCCAGAAGAACAACGAAGTATACTCTATGCCAGTTACCGTTTGTTATCAAAAAACTGATTTCCAATCCCGCTTATTACAAAAAAAGAAGGTCTGAAAATAATTGGATATTAAACTGTTGTTCTTTAGGCACTAGGAGATCCTTCCTTGTTCTTTGTATCCAGCTTTTGTTCTAACTTATCGAATTCCTTCAGCGCAATTTCCTGCTCGGGGTCCAGCATCTGTACAACTTCATTAACCTCATCAACATAATGCTTTAGCATGGACTCGATACCGTACTTCAAAGTTACCTCACTTGAAGAACAGGAAGTACAAGCACCTTGTAGCTTCAGGTAAACTGTGCCGGTCTCTGGGTCCCAAGCTCTGAAATCTATATCACCACCATCCTCAAGGATCGCAGGCCTGATTCTCGTCTCGATCAACTCTTCGATCAGTTCCTGAACCTCTTCATCCTCCTCTGTCAAATCAAATTTCAAATCATTAACTTTGTACCCGGACTCACCATCTTCCTTGATTGCATGAAAGTCATCGGAAATGACGTCCTCCCCTGACGCCAGCTGCTGCGTTAGGACATCGATAACTTCGGGTTTAATCTGGTTCCAAGGTACCTGGCTATCTTTGTTCACCGTCAAGAAATCATCACCGATCATCAGGGACTCCACACCGGGACACTGTGCAAACACTTTTGAAGCGAGCTTAGAGTGGTTAATCCGGCTCTGATCTGTATTCTTGATAACAATACTCTTACTTCCCCTGGTCTGTAGCAGCTCACCGTCCGTAGACAAGAACTTCAAGGCATTCTCATTAGGAGTAGTCAAGGTTTGAATACTGATAAACCTTGCAAATGGTACAGTGGTCTTCTTAAATGCTCTTTGAATAACACTTCTAGGCAGCATTATGGTACTATCTTCTGTTGTTGTTGTTGTTGTTGATGTTTTTTGGTTTTCTTGACTATAGTAGTTAATAATATATCAGATACTAAAAGTATCCATCTCCGAAGAGCAGTATGTGTCATGGCCATCCCAGAACCTTGAGCATATATTGCTTCACACGAGGATCGATGTAGTGTCATTAGTCAGCCAAGGAAAAAATAAATAATCATAATACTATGATGCTAGAATGGGTAAAATAAAACTGTGCCATACCTATTAACACATAAATAATTACACATAAATACTTACAATTATATATTTCTATATATGACTCCAAGAAATTAAAAACGGCAATATTGCACATTATCATTAAGTAACATACAAAATTCAAACACCATAATACAGTGACAGGACCGCCACAAACATTACACATGCTTCCACTAGAAAACTATATAATAAGACATAAAAAAAACTATCGATAGAGGTGTGAATAAGAACTATCGATGAGCTTTAAAATATATTTTATATATAAATATTTTGGAGATCACATCCAACGAATTAATGGCATGAAAACTTCCTTTAAAGGGGGAAAACCGCTATGAACAAAAAACTGGAAAAACTGGAAAATAGTGAAAAGCCCACTATCTATAATACTAGATGAACAAGAACATAGATTGAATATTATCATACTGACTAAGCCGATAGAATAACGGGACCCGTATACTGAAAGAGGTTAATAAATAAGAATAAAATAAAATAAAACAAAATCAGAATAAGAACAATAAAAAGAAACACGGTAATTCGGGTTTAAAAAGGGACTATAATAATAATAATAATAATACTAATAATAAAACATGAATAAGTTTAGTCGAATTTTCTTGTTGTGTGTGTTTTGGTTGGCTGCGGTGGTTGTAGCTAATAAGGAGAAGATAAACCAGAAGGATTACGTGGCATGTTCTGGTATGTACTCTAAGAAAGATTTCAAAGGAAAAGTGGATCCCTTCATATCTTTCAACCTGAAGGGTTTCAAGAGTCAATTCCCTGATGATTCTGTCGTTGTGGTTATCTACGAGTACCAGGATATAGACCATGTGGGTGTGTACGAGAGCGACGAGACTCCGTTCAAGACCTATATCTGTGATGACGCAGCTGTGGAGAGAGGTCTTTGTGATGAAGACCACCTCAATGAGTTCATTATCGTGGATACCATATACGACCCAGAGACAGGCGGGAATAAAACCTTGACAAACACGGTGATGACATTCTCTCAAACCGAATTGGGTCTGCACGACACAAAGTACCCCGTGGCAAAGACAGGGTTCTACTGTGTGGCCGCATTACCGCTGTACTCCGGGGGAACTAAATACGAGGCTGTTGTGAACTTCAGAAACAGTTATGGGCATCTAGCTGGATCAGAGATCAACAAGTTGCCTCTGTATGGCCTGCTAGCAATCGGCTACGGTGTTGCCATGGCGTTGTACTCTTTTGCATTCTGGAAACACAAGCATGAGCTGTTACCTCTACAGAAATATTTGCTGGCATTTTTCTTGTTCTTAACCACAGAAACTATTTTCACATGGGCATATTACGACGTTGTTAACCAGAAGGGACAAACTGCTGGCACCATTGTGTATATGGTGTTCATCTCTATTATGTCCTCTGGTAAAGCCACGTTTTCTTTCTTTTTGTTGTTGATTGTGGCACTGGGCTACGGTATCGTCTATCCGAAGTTGAACAAGGCGCTAATGAGAAAGTGCCAATTCTACGCGGTATTCACCTTCGCACTGTGTGTTGCATTTGTTATTCATAGTTATACCGTGGATGTCGAAGATCCATCTCTGTTGCTAATGGTTACCTTCATTCCTTTCCTGATATCGCTGGTGATTTTCTACTTCCTGATAATCAGGGCAATGAGCAAGACTACGCAGTACCTGAAGGATCAAAGACAGGTCGTGAAGCTGAATATGTACAGGAATCTTCTACTGATTATCTGGGGGTCCTTTGTCACACTGGCCGCAGGTATCGTGGTGTCGTCGATCCTGTTCCTAGGCATGAGCAGCACAGAAATGATCGAAAGAGACTGGAGATCAAGGTTCTTCTTCACCGACTTCTGGCCCTCGCTGGTCTACTTCATCTTCTTCTGCATCATTGCATTTATATGGAGACCAACCGACACCAGCTACATGCTCGCTGTATCCCAGCAACTGCCAACCGACCCAGATAACGTCGCAGACTTCGATTTGGGAGACCTGCAGTCCTTCGAAGACGACAACGAGGACATAGAGAACCACCTGGCAGACGATATCAGTATAATCACCGAAGAAGAAGTACCAGAAAACTTCAGGTCAGAGCAACCAAAGGACGATGTCACCCCTACCGAGAGATAGGTGTTGCCCCGTTTAATATATATATATATATATATATATATATATATATATAGA
>CAPT01000109.1:0-26382 GCA_001039675.1 Nakaseomyces delphensis CBS 2170
TTTTTTTTTTTATATCTGCAATACCCTGTCGACCTTAAGACATGTGGCGGAAAGGAATACAGCTCCCGAACCATCGACGATTTATATCCAATGAAGCCAATTTTAAGAAACTGTCGGTAAAAATAAGAGAACATATCGGATCTAAGGCCCCATTAAGCAAACTAAACTCTAGTCAATTAGTTAATTATTGGAAGCTATATCCGAAAATATCAGATCCTCAGAGGTCACCGCTACTCAATGAGGATAATATATCATATTTTATTCAATCTGCAAAACAAACCAGGAGGAAGTCACCTCTGATATGTGGGCTATATAGAAGAGAGCTGATATACAATAGCCATAATAAATTGCAGCTGTGCACAGAAGTTATCCGAAAATTGGAAAGAAGAGAGGTAACGCTAACGGAACCAATAGATGTTCTTAAATTTTGCGTGATGGATTCTCTTAACGCAAAAGATGTTTTAATTGCAATCGACTTGGTCAATACTTACTATAAATTGTTTCCAATGGATACAATCAATACTAGACTTATAGAGGAATTAATTACAATAGTACCGAAAAGTGATCCAAGAACCCACTTTGCCTGTGTGAAGTATCTTATAACGATGGATAAAATAATAAAGAAAAGAAAAATGTCTTTATGCTTGGACGCGGACACAATATTATCGCTATGTTCAATAGCTTTGGGCAGTAATAATCCAGGTATGAGCATGCAATTATGTCATAGACTACTTGATGAGAAAACCTATCCCCGAAACACTAAGGATACTCAATCTAAGATCTTAGAGAAAATAATACTGAAAGGTTACAAAGAAAATATCCCTCCGATAGTGTGCCTGAATTGGCTAAAATTGACAAGAATAAACACTGATATAACAAAAATCGACCCTTTCATTACAGCAAAAGTGCTAGAATGTTGTCTCAGCTCTGACAGCTTTGAAGCAATTGCCGCTCATATCATGGAGGAGTCCAACGCTGTTTTTTACTGCAATAACAAATATTTATTGTCCGGAATAATAAATTTTATTGTCGAGAAAAGGGATATAAATGAAGTCCAGAATTTACTTAATAAAATTGAGATAAATCTTAATCCTGAATATTACAATTCCATTTGGTTATCACTGGAATGCCAATCGGCGGTTCTAAAAATGTACCTTAAATTCAAGGATTCAGAAGGAATAGATAAAACTATGAAGAAAATCATCCAAGTCCACAAAACTTTGGCACCCATCAATAATGAGGTGATTACTGAGTACCTATTAGATGACCTCTCTATTACGAACATGGAGCGTGCAGTTGCGTTTTGCGATTCTTTGACAGGACCACACCAACTAGCAGCTATAAATATGATTACATGCAAGATAATTCTTCGATGCAATAATTCTCAAGAGCGCGCTAAAGTTCAAAAAATAATAGCAAGATTCCTTAATGATGCTTATAATATGGATAAAAATTTTGAGACCAAAATTTGGGAATCTATTGGGTATCTATACCTTTCAAAGGTTTTGGCAGCAAATAAAAATATGAGAGCTTTGAAAATTAATTTAAAATATGCAAAATATATCTATCTCAGATCTGTCAATTCAAAATCGAAGATATCGTATAATTCGGTCAATCCATTTCTAATTTCAGAACCTGAGGAAGTAATGATAAAAATATCTGAAAAGAATAGATACAATATACTAAAGCTAATAGGTGTAGCTGCTTACGAAGTTAATGATAAAGAAACATTTAGATGGTCTTGCGATGAGTTACTAAAATGGGGTATGACTTGGTCTGAATTGGTTATAGACTGGAATATCACCTTAAACCCGAAACCAGGTACCAAGTTAAATATATCCAACCTTTTAGATTTGGATACACAAAATGATAATGAAAAACTAAGAAACATTCTTGTATAAAATAAAATAGATTTTCTAACATCTTGTCAATAAATAGCATTACTTACTTTTATTCATTGATAAATGTCTAATGAATTTTTCATTAAACATACCAGAGCCGGAAACTTAATGTATTCAAAAAAAAAATACAATCAATATATTATTCATTTACAAAAAGAACAAATGTAATATTTACAAGATTATCTATTTTTTTTTATTACTAATTGTTGGTTCACTTTGGGGCAGGTATTGACATTCTATCACCCTTAACACGTTTATTAGCGTTGCTGAAATCTCTAACAATTATTTGACAGTTTACCTGTTCACATAATTTTATTTGTTTGTTGGCAGGAACATTCTTTAAAAATTGCAAACCAGAACTACGTTCAAGAGCATCAACTGGAACTTCAAATTCGAGCAGTTTCGTTTCATTTGGGATCTTCTCATTAGGTAATACGAATGTTGCAATAGCTAATTTATCATCTTTTGGGTCGCCTTTTGGGCCTTCGGCAATTATTAATTTGAAAAAATGGGTTGGAACCGCAACGTTTGGAGGATTACCAATGACCTCATAGCTCACCTTATATTTTTTATCAGTTGGATCCCATTTAGGCAAATACAAAGGGCCTGTAACCACTCTAACGCTATTATACTTCTTTGTTAGACCTCTACAGAAATATTCCAAATGTGCCCAATAATCCCTGTTAAAGCCTTCGCCAACCTGCGGACTGATGTTAGTTAAATAAAATGTACTATTCATTGCTTCTTGAGAAAATTTTACATCCGCTGCAGGCACTTGATGTCCTCTGTCATATCCGGATCTGAAATAATCAGCCAACTTGCTTCTGAACATCTCAGGAATTACCTCATCCTCGGTAAATATGGAGTTTTTCCTGTCACCAGCTCTAGTAGATAAAGATTCTGGAGTCATATGCTCGACCACCCAATAGGGATTCTTCGTTTGTCTATTGTAACAACTGACAAACGCACCTCTGTCCTCTAAGTCGTGTACAGGTCCTGGGAATCCGTATTTAAAAAAATCACTAGCCTTTACACCTCGAGGAACATCAATTGGTAGAGGTTTACTAGGAATAGAAGAGATTAGAGACGAACTTTCCTTCTTTTTATTTAAATAAAGATACACCACTCCGGACCCAGCAGCAAAACCAGTAATACCCGTCAATATCTGTCTAGCAAACATTTTCAAATGTCGGAAACACTGTCAATTAATATATTAATTCTAAACTTCTGATCTTAAAACTAATCTGATCTGATTGTCAACAAACAAGCCAGCTAATATATATAACTATTTCTTTTTATTTACAATTCTAATTTCGATCCAGTTTAAATAGTATACAAGATGCGGATTGTAAAAAATTTTTGAAAAGAAAAGGAATTCTGAATATTGAAATACTCATGATTTTAAAAAGTAGATGCAGTTCTGGAGATGACATAACAACTCGCGAATATTAAAAAACTTTATTATTGTATGTCTATAAATTGATTTCTGCTTTTGTATCGTATTCCCGAATTATTACAGCGAAAACTAATATAAAGTACCAAAGTACCGACTTGACGTCTATGCTACGTACGTACATTATCTACTGCTTGAAAGATTTTAAGTTTACCACCTTTCTGTTATCCGTTATACCTCCCTCAGATGTAGACTGTGCCATTATATCAGTAAGGAGAGATTTCTGAGAGTCATCGAGATTCGAGATCACAGACTTAAACCCATTCGAATCATATTTTATCAATTCTTCCACATACCTCTTAACATTTCCCGTGTGGTCCTCAAATCTTTTGATATAGTTCAAAATGAATGACAGAGCAACCATCAAGGGATTATTATTGTCTTCAGAAGTTGTTTCAGGTAACGATTTTACAAATATTATTACCAGTCCAACAATCAAACCAGACTGTTCCTCAGTTGTATTTCCATCATGTATCATCTCAAACATCCTGGGTATCATGATTCTCAATAGATAAGAACACATTGGCCTATCCTTACTTTCTGTAATTATTGTTTTAATTCCATGCACTGATAGTTCATAGTTAGCTGTATCAGTTAACCGTAATAACAAATTATCAATAATAGATGCAATTTCAATTTTGGTAAAATCTTCGTAACCGTTTGCTATTAACAGGATGTCTGTAGCTAATGCTATTTCAGAACTTTCCGGTTCATCTAAATTTTTCCTGACTGACTTGTAAAATATCGATAGTAGTTTACTGTCTCCATCATGGGTGATATCAATAGTTATAGCTTTTAATAGAGGTAGGATCGTAGGAACTAATTCATTTCTAATATTGGATTGATATATCATACCGATAATAAATAACAAACAAGCATACAAATCCAGTTTGAACATACTATCGAAAGAAAGAATATTATTCTCCAGACTCATGAATGATTGCTTCAAAAGGCTTAATTCCATATCGGTAGGCAACTTTTGTTCAAAGTTATCATAAAATACCGTGCGTTTGATAAAGGGGATAATGTCAGATATTATTGACATCACTAATCTGAGGATTTCGTATAATTTATCAATTTCCATGAGAAACGCCTCATGAGTAGTCCTTTTCCTAGTATATATTTTTGCTAAGCTGTCCAAAATATTCAAAATGATATGTTTTTCCTGAATACTTCCTGTTGAAACTAAGCGGTTAAGGATTTCTATCACCTCATAATTTATCTCATCTTCGAAAAGTATATCCATGGGTAGCGAGCAGTTTAATATACCATCCAGAACATTTAATACTTCTATTTTTATTAGCGAATTATCCATATTTTTCACTATTTTTTCAAAACATTGGGATATCAATATGTATGAAAAACTTTCCAACTCATCGTCGTCTAAAGATTTGAGAACAATATTAGTATCGTAATCCAATATGCAGGCAAGACCCTGAACAAAGTTTAACCAAACTGGTTCATAGAGTGATTTTTTCGTCTGAGTCGAGCCAATCTCAGAGACACCATCTGCAACCGCCGTTTGATTCTTTTCTTCTTCATATTTTGTCATTATATATTCCCTTAAAGAAACAATCCATAATGGAACTAATACATCCCAATACACCTTGGAAAAGTTCAACAGTTGCAAATCATTCATTTGCACCGCAGTTTGGACAACATCTGCCCACGCATTCAAAATTCCCAATTCGACCTCCCGTTTAGCTTTCTGTGTCATAATACCAACGTCAACAACTTTTAAATTGGAATTACAATCGGAGAAAACTGTCAGCAAGGTCACCAATAACTTTGATATACGAGGTAAGCTAACCAATGGTATCACTTCAGAAGTCAATAGATCTCCTGCTACCTCAATAGCCATTCTAAGAATCTCAGGAGTACTTGTCCAGTTGAAACAAGGCATCAATGCACCTGTAATTTGGGCTTCTTGAATACTTAAAATATAATTTTGCGCTGTTTCAATATCTTTAACATATGAGTATTTTTTCAATAACAATTTGATGATATTTAACCCATATATTTTCATATCACTACAGTTGACTGATGTAACCTGATGTGCTAACTTGATTATTTGTGGTATCTTAACCTTTACTGTATCAAATATAGTAGCATTTTGAATACCTTTTAGACATATTTGGATTATCATCTCAACTATTACCTTTCGACTTCTCCAAGATAAATGGTCCTCAACGAGAGAAGTTCTGCGTAAAATATCGTCATTGGTATCGTTGGCAAAAGTGTCATCACCTACTTCTTGCGTTTCATGAGTATTTTTGATCATGTCATTCCTATTTGATATTTTTTCAAGCATGGCAAAATGTGATTTAAATAATTCCTCTTTAGATATGCCAAATAAAGCTATTAATTTTTCCAGCCATTTTTCATCAACCACTATAGAACTTAATAACCACTCTTTAAAGTAGTTGTTTAAAGCAGATGATCTTGGATATATATAAAGCATTCTCCAGCTGGTTGTCTCCATAATTTCAACAAAGACCTTTTGCTTTTGAAGGCGAAATAATTGAGTCAAAACTTCAAAATACCTCAATGAAAGAGAGATGCTCGTTGAGTTACGAATTAACTCATTATTTGAGGTAAAGTAAGAATTAAAGATATTACTACCTAGACCAAGGATAATACTGTCATTAATCGTATGATAAATTGAGGTTATGAAAATCGAGTCTTTCAGAACGTTTTGAACTTTAAAAGTTCTGATATTTTCATACACATTTATAGCCTTGTGTTGATTAAAAATATCATTTGTGAGGAGTAGAGAGATAGTAATGTTTCGGAAGGTTGCAATATCACCTTTACCAAGTTCTGAAATATTAGGCCCCAGTAATTCTGCCAAGGTACTCATAATTTCAGCAACTACATTACAACTATCAAATTCACAAAAGTAGTTGGTAGAAACAATAGATTTTCCATATTTTCCATACTTTGGAAGGACCACAATTTCTTCAATTAACCCAATGATAACTGATGCCAATTTCTGGTCCATTTGATTATGCTTTTCCAGAAGGACATTTAAAGCCTTTAATGCCCAATAATGAACAACAGGATGTGGATCCCGTACCAATGTTTGTACCACTTCAAATATTGTTTCAAATATCGAGGGTTGCATGGTATACTTATAGGTATATGCTAACGATAATATCTCGAATATCCTCATGTAAGGCTCTTCAATTTCAGCAATATTATTGACCATTTTTGTTGTTTGTTCATTCAAGAAATCATGCACCTGCAAATCTTCATAACCCCTACATATTGCTGAAATTAATAAACCAATACACTCAGCCTTCAGAGGGGTAATGTAAGCATCATTATGGAACTCTATTTTTCTAATAGATTCCATTAAAAGCTGTCCTACTTCCTTTTTCAATATAATATTCTTGTCATGAATGTGTTGTAATGTGTTATAGAGGGCATTTGAGACATTAGCAGAAACTGCAACACTTCTCATAGGTACTGTCATCCTTGAAAACATCGATAAATTCAATGATTCAATGATAGAATACTGAATCTTGCTGTTCAAATAGGGAAATACAGTGGAGAAAAGTTCCATGGAGGAATCAATCAACGATGTCGTCACTCTAACAACATTACAATCCGAAATCGAATATCGACCATATAAACTAAACAGAGAATCAAATAATAACATTGGTGACACAGCCCTCGCCACTTCTTTTTCATATTGGTTGTACCAATAATCTATTACCTCATTCTCCTGACCAGGTATCCTTTGGCCACTTGGAATTGCACGCTCTGGCGTGCCTACAATTTTGCTAGAAAGACCATATGCGAACGGATCGCTTTGTCTTAGAAGTGAAGATACACTATTATCAATAACAGGATCCTTATCATCATCTTTACTTTCCGATTTTTTTCCTCCTATATCCTTGACTGCTCCCATAAATGTCCTCGATTTATTTGCGTACAGATTAACATCCGAAAAATTCTTCAAGATTAAAATCAACAATGAGCTATTAAAATCTTTTTTAATGTAATCTTTTAATTTAAGGTAAGCTTGGAGTATCCTATTCTCATTCTGTACTAAGGCATTATCAATATTTTTGGATTTTACTGTTACCGAATGGTTAAAGTTCGAACATTTGGTTAATAAATATGATACTTGTTTGGCAATATCCTCATCAAGCTTTGTATTTTCCAAATATGCAAGCAGACATGCAATTGCATGATTTCTGATTTCCAGATTCTTATACAATTCATCCTCTGTGTTGTAAGTGAATAAATGTGTCAAAAGAACTTTCCAAAATAAAAATAGTTGTGATTTTTGCATCGAAATATACTGAGAATCGTTATAATTCATCAAACCAGTCATGAGAATCCAACAAATCAGACCCTTATAGTAGACGTTACCATGTGTGGAAGTTGTATGATTTTTTATATATGAGGTTGCAAACACAGTCAGGCGCATAATTAGTTCATATGAAACAAAATCGTTACTACAAATTTTGATCAGATGGGAAGTGAAATAGGCTCTACCGTGATTTTTTGCAAAATCGAACTTCTCGTTATCTTCAAAAGCTTTACTTAGTTCAACTAGGTTATTTTCAATCACATTACTGAGATATGATGGGAATTGTTTCAGAAATGCAACATATGTTTCTGATGCATATACTCTTATTGCAAAAATTTCACTAACTACTAGGCGCTCCAATGTATCACGAACTCTCAAGGCTATCGCCTCATCGGTCGCAAAAATGGAAGACGTTTCCTCGAATAATACTGTGGCTAAGTTTAATTGTACAACTGTACCCCACTGATCGTTCCCGGAATCTGTAGTTAGTTCACTCAAATATGAAGTCTTCATCCCATCAGAACCCTTAACACCCATTAAGTTCAATAATATTTGACATTTCGCAGATTCACTTATCCTAGGTAATAGAATATCATGCATATAATTAAAATACCTCAAGTATCTAGCAAGTGAATCCATATGCTTCTTTTTAATTTTGTTATCCCTAAATATTGCAGATACTCTTTGGATAATATAAAGATAGTTAGACTCTGTTAAAAATTCTTCGTTGATAGTGTTATTTAACCCAATGTAATGAATGAGAGACTCAAAACAACCAGTTTTTACGTCCCGTGAGTTCGACTTACAAAACAGATCCACGTAAAAATCTAAAACATTATCGAAATCAATTAATTTTTTGGATATATTATAAGAGAATAAAATCTCCGCCACTGTCCTAGATATAGAAATTCTAGTCTTGTCATTTGAAAACGCATATATACCAACTATCGATGAACAGAATTTTGTATCTAGGTTTTCCAAGAGAACATTTCTATGTTCCTTGATATAACTTTCCTGAGTAAAATGAAAATAAAATATATCCGTAAGAGCCGAAATGAATTCAATAGGATATTCTTTATTATCAGATGCCATTGATTCAAAAATTCCTTTTGACAACTTCATTATTTTTGAAAACGTTTGGATTTCAATGTCCTTTGGATCGGAGAATCTTATGATTCTATTTAGAAGCTGCATCAACGAAGTCATATAAGTTGCATGGTTGTATTTAGTTTTCTCAATCGTCTTCCTAACAGCTTTAAAAGCAACATTACATATTAGGGTCGTTAAGGAGGAAATTTCAGATGGGAAGGCCTCATATAACTGTGTTAAAATGATTACTGCAAAATCCTTAGATGGTGTGTATAATGGAGCTTTTTTAGTTCCCAACTTCTTTTTCTTTTTATCAGATTCTTCGGGCAACTCATAAACAATTCCGTCATTTAAGATTTTAGCCATTAACTCTGCAGTATCAAAAATCAATCCCGGTCTTTCATTCTTAATTAGTTTTAGTGAAAGGATACACAATTGAGAGATATTAATCCCAACAACATGAGACTCGATGACTTCCTCTTCGTCTAGCGTTGTAGAGTATGAGATAAACTGTATTAGTTCTTCATAAACTTCTTGAACTCTCTTATTATCCTCCACATGCGATTGAGTCTTGTTGACATTTTCTAATTCAACTAAACTTTCAAATTTCGATACAACCCAATCAAATAAAGTACTATTCTTTGATTGACTTGATTGGATCAAGTCAATTAGAGTTACCATAGAGAGTATGTAAAATTAGAATCTATGATTAAATGCATTCAAGTCTCGCTAGTTTTTCAAAGAAATTTTTAATTTGAATGAATAGCTGCGCCTTTTTATATTGATGAAGTTCAATATTCTTTTAAGTTAAAATATCAGCTTCCTAGTAATCAAACTCTCTATTCTAACGGAAAGTTTGTTCAAATTGTAACTTTTATTAGTATGATACGATACAGCCATGAATATAGTGTCATTTATCTAGATTAAAGGTTTTCCGGTCCTCCATCCTTAGTTCACAACCCAGCGAAGTTAACGTATGCAGTGATAATTTACACTTGAAGAATAGCACTATATAGGAAAATATATTATAAATAAAATATGATAGTATTACATTAGAGTCAAATAATCAAAAAAAGACTACATGATGAATTAAATATCACGATGACGTTGATCCTATAGGAAAGTTATGCAAATAAAAGAAATTAAAACGTCGAAATAAATCACGAAGAAAACAAAAAACAATGCATTTATAAATTAGAGATATTGTACAACGGTTACCAATTAAACGGACAAACGAACGAACAAATGACGTTTTAGAAATGCAGATTTTCAATAATCTCATAACATTCCTTTTAGTAATAGTAAATAAAAATTCCATCCTTCCTCTTTTTTTATCGCTGCAGGTGTTAAAAACATAACTGACCTACTACAAAACCTATCTCTGCTGAGGAGTTGTTAGAAGAGATCTAATATCAAGATTAAGACTAACCTTATTTTCATCATCCTTAAAGTCATCCAAAAACTTATTGAAATATTCCTCAGGTTCAACGGTAGAAGGAATTGATTTAAAATCTTCTTGTGGTTCACTTTTAGGTAAAATATTGTGTTCATGAGAAATCGGATGAATAATATTCGTTGACGTAGACGAGCGCTCATGTGTTCTAATGCTATGGTTCGTAACAATTGGTCCTTCATAACTATTAATATTGTTTTGCGAAGCCCTTAAAGGAACTCTCTGCTGAGATACCGGTCCAAGAGGTAGATTATTATTGTACGCAGTAATATTTTGATAGTTTGGAAGCGGTGGAATTTGTTGGTAAAGGCCATTTCTCTGAAATGGCATAGTAATAGTTGGGGGGAAAAGTAATGGTGCTTGTGTCGACACAGTTGCATTCGCGGGTTTGAAATTTTGCAGATTCTGAACACATTCTTCTGACGTCCTTCTATTCAAGTCTTCGAATAATGTTTTGAGCAAATTAAAAGTTCTATTGCTAGCCGTCGATCGATCTTTCAATTTTGACAAAATCATCATACCTAGGTGTGATGTTTTTTCAACATCAAAACTTAAAACGTTTTCATGAATTAGTCCTCGGTGAGATTGATATGAATAGAATTCTAAACATGATACACTATAAAATATTGTGTGCATAGAAAACCAATAACTCCCACACAATAAGTTTTCACCCAACATATTTTCCGAGAGAACAATAATTTCATAAGCAATTTCAAAACAACTTCTTGCGCATGAAAAAAAGTAACTCATAGAGGGATATTTTGAAGGGTGCAATGTAACGTAATGAGAAAACGGTTTGTATAACATCAATTTTACCAACAGGTAATCGAGGTACAATAGCTTTCTGGAGATAGAACATCTTTCAGTCGTCTTATCAACAATCGTAAGGGGCGTCTCCAGTTTCAACACCATAGGTAGGTTGGAATACCAATCATTCAACTTGTTCTCAAACCTCCTAACTTCTTGTTCAACATAAGATAAATCATGACGGAATTTGTTTATATCTCTCATTGTTTTGTTGACATGGGACATAATTAAGACTAATTTGGTATGCTCATTATTCGCACCAGCACTACTTACGCCAAGGTGATTGATTGCAGGCAAAATTCCTTTCGGAGTGATAAGATCATCATCGAGGTCCAACGGGAACTCTTGATCAACGTCTTCTTCTGATAAACCGAATGGGATTCCCATGATAGAATTGAGGTACAAATCAACTTTGTAGATACTCCAAAATAATCTTTTCTTCGATTCATCCTCGATAGTGTTTTCACCCAGTAATGACGATCTTCGATGAAACCTTTCCTTCACCAGTGATCTCATGGATAATCCGACATATGAATAACAGGTCTTTATTTCAGCAGTGCATTGCATAAACATTGTCATCATAAAAAGTGCTTGCATGGAATGAAGATCTTTAAAATTAAACGCATCCAAAAGTTTCTTTGCGGCCAGAAAATATTTTTGGCCTTCATCTTCATAAAAACTTCTTGTCGCTATATCTTTTTCATTTACGTCTTCCTTGCAAAACTGGGCACCGACAGCCAGTACCGAATATATTAGTGGTTGAGCCTTTAGATGTACTTCTGAATAGGTACCGTTTGGATTACTTTCCATATCGTAAAAAGATTCTAAAATATTCAATACTGTTGGTATATGATAGAAACTAAAAAGTATGCATACAGAATCGCAGGTCTTTGATACCAATTTTATTGCAATATCTTTAGGCGGCAGTCGAATTCTTGTCCTAATGGGTAAATTTGTATTGAGAAGAGAGTTAATATTTAACATACCATTTGAAATATGAGATGATATCATATTAATAAATTTCTCTTTCTCGAATGTTCGATTGCTCACAATTTCCTGTAGGTGTCCCGGAGAAAATATAGCCTCTGCGATCTCCCTGTAGATATCAGTTTCTATAAGGTTCGAAGACATTGAGGATGTAATAGCGTCATTGGATCTATTGCCATCAACATGTGTGGCATCGATTGGAATATTTTGGGATGCAGCGTTGTTATTAGAAGCTTCAAGTATTTGAGATCCGTCGTTTGGTTCTCTATAATCCCTGTTTGCAACTGTACTTATTGAATTTGTTATTGTATCATTGGGGTAATTCGGGGAAGTCTTTTTTTTATATTTTACGGCAAGAATATTATTTTGTTTCCGTCGGCTTCTCGATGAAGAACTACCTCTGTCTCCAAATAATGATTCCACGGTAGTATCTCCCGACGCAATTTGCCTGTAAATACACTCCATTCCCGCTTTTGTGCAATTATAGCAAGGGTTACCACCCTCACATTTTGTTTTCCTCTTTTTACAGAAATCACATGCCCGGGAAAGTCGCTGAGATCTTGCAACAAGTTGGTTTGTGTGCATATCAGGTGACAAAACAAAAAGTTTGGGGGTCATATTATGTCCCTTCTTTTTATCCATGATGAAAATATAATAATATTCAGTATTTTTTTTTTAATTTTTTATTCTTTACTTGAAGTGAGAAAAAAAAAAGGTTCCTAAGTGAGCTCTTTCAATCCACTATTAATAGAAGTTTATTAATATATGTGTTTCTATCAATTTTCTCTCTTATTAATTTAATTCTCTTATTCTTTGGTGCTAAAAAAACAAACTTTTCAGTTGTGAAGTCAAAAATGTTGTTGTTGTTTTTTTTTTATTTTACCTTATGAACTGATAAACCTTTGACAAAAAGGTGATATTATCAGCAGCATATATGCACAATGTTTTTTCAATAGCCAATGTTAATTATATTTTTTCGAGATTAGTAAATCAGCTAAGATTGAAAATGGAAATAATAAGAAAAACAATAATAATAGTTGCTAAGTTGCTCTTTGATCTATATCAAATTTTATATTTTTTCCTGGTAGTGAAATTTTCTCCAATTGGTATAAACTATAGTAGTTGTTTCTTATCGATGCAGAGTGTAGTTTTTAACCACCTTCGGGTACTATTCGCAGGATAAACCAAGGATTTTAAAAAAAAAAATAGAAAAGTACCTTAGAATTCCTATGAGTACCTCAATTGACAGACCAAATGAAATGGAAAGAAAAAAAATATGAGTTTTCTTATGGTTATATATTGGGTTATCCACAACAATATCTCGATCTAATATAGCCTAAAAGTTGGACCCGTGCTCGAAGATATATGGCCTCTTCTTTTCTATTTTTCCTTTATATGAAGAAGAAGAAAAAAAAGAAATAAAACAAGCAAACTTTTCTTTTTTGCTACCTGTATTGAAGGGCTAAATGTGGCTAGTCTCAGGGTCTTGCAGATGATGTGCGATTACGCTAGTATCCTCTAATAGAAAATATATATTTTGGGTAATACCGTTCCTGATATTTGACAAAACGGTTTAAACGCACATGCCCAATAAGATAATAACGAAAGTCCACGATACTGGGTGTTGTGGATACGGAAATAGTAAACGTATTTTTAATAATGAAGGGAAATTTTTTTTTTTTCAGGTAGAAGCGGATAGTAAACGGAGGTTTTTTCTCTTTTGAAGTATATGTTAGCTCAGAGTCCACAGTTCTTATATCATACTCTCGTCACTAGCACACTCCTCTAAACGATTATTAATTCTAAATTAAAAACAATACCTTTGAATTCCCTTTTCTTTTCATGTTAAGAATAATTGAAAGTAAGCAGATGGTATTCTTTTTTTTTTCAGAGAACAGGAAAGAGAAAATGTGCACGGAATCCCGCTACTTTGTTAGGGATCGATATAAGGTTCTACATTCTTTTCGTTGTTATTCTAACGTGATGGTACCAGGTACGGCTTTTGCACAGAATCTTGAAAGACATTTTTTTTGTTTTCTCTCCATTAATACCGTTTCTTCATGTCAATTATAGTTCAAAAGAGGATGTGAGAAATTATGTGTAGGAAAGAACTTTTGTCCTAAAAATAATCACACCGCAGAGTACCGTATTTCCGTATTTCCTACAGCTCTACTGGAGGACGGGGACGAAGGGATTATGTCAAACTTGATTACATTGCTGATACGATCTTTTGTAAGGCTAAGGCTGCCTCCGCCTCCCGAAGAGAAAATTTTTTTTTAAAAAAGTCTAAAAAAGCGGAAAAACCCAAGCGGATTCCATAGCGATACAATAGGGAAGTTTAATAAACCGGGAAGAGATTATCTTATTCCTTTCTTTTTTTTTGGTTGAGAACGTTTGTTCTTCTCTATTCCATTCCTTCATTTCCCACGGTTCTCTCAATGTAATGTTGCGAATTGTTTATAGGACCCTGTAAGGACCCTGAACTTGGCATTCCTCGAATGGGGCCCTTTCTAAAATACACTGCAGAGAGCACTAACCTCCCAAAGTTTTTCTTGTAGAACTGAACAGAAATCGAGGAACTGAGAGATGCGAACGGCACATCTCGAAGTCTTGGTTTGTCATCATCGCTGGTCTCTCCCTTTCTTATTCTTTCCCACCACGAGATTTTCTATGGGTTCCGGGACAAAAAATTTTATCATCTTCTAAAGAACAAGCTCGATGCATGGACAATCCCAATACCTGGACAATACATCCTTTTCTCTTTTGTCTGTGGGGGACTGGTCAAAACTTGAAATATTAAAAGTATAAGCAAAAAAAAAAACAGCGCCTCACACAAGATTAACACATTTTAAGAAAATAAAGCATAAAAGTCAAATCCACTGCTTGATTTTCCTTCCCTTCCCCATCTAATTCTTATTCTTGAAACACTTGCAATGTACGTAGGATTTATTGTGTCTGTTGATCGCTGATTCACGCTGTTTCCTGTCATTATGAGGTCAGCATGGTTTAGAGAATCAACACTACTCAACACCGTCCGTAGCTATTCACCATCCTTAGGCACTAAAATCGACTTCAGACCTCAGGTAATAAATTACTAAAAGCGAATATGAATAGATAAATAGTTCACATAAAGCTTCATAATTATCTCCCAAACACTGTTATTTCAAAGGAGGTGAGAAAACGTGAGGCCAAACATGTTCTGCTTAATAGTACCTTTCTAATAATATGTCAAAAGAAAAATAAGGCAGAATAAAAAACTGGATCGGAGCAAAAGACATTCAAACAAGCAAAAACATTTTTTTTCTTAAACAATAGACGCAAAAAAAAACAACGAAATGTTAAAACGTAATCTCTTGAACGTACTGCTGAGTTTGAACGTGCTGGTGAGAGAAGTCTGATATCAGTACCCTCTCATTAAATGTTTTTTCTTATTATTCTATTTGCAACTGATTACCTAAAAAAGGTTTACCTTAAGAATCAATTTTTTTATATCCTAAAAGACTGGTAGGAGTTGCGTATATTCTTTCCATATAATTGAGTTACTATTAAAACAAAGACAAGCAACTAAAACCATTCAACTTCTATCACTACAAAAACCAAGCCCAGGTGGGAGTATTGCTGCAAACGGGAAGGTCGCCGGTCCGCAACTTAAAAAAAGTTTACTTCCGTCAGATGGAAGAGATAGCGAGCGAGCGAGCGAGAGTGGGACGAGAGCGTGGGACGCTGTCTGAGAAAAATGCTGGACGGCCGGACAACCGGTAGCCACACAGAAACCACCGTGGGGGAGGAAGATCGTTATATAATAAGGAACAGGACAGAGAAACTCAGTAGAGCAGTTTAATCCATTTCTGGTCGCAGTGTAACGGCCGTAGGGGCTCGAGAATGAGATAAGAATTTTTTACAGGCAACAGAGAAATGGCGCAGGAAGTGTCGCAAAACAGGCAAGTAGAATCTTACATTTATATAATTATATTATATAAATATATTATATAAATGGTTTTATATTTTATTTTTACATAGTTTCCATTCAGGTTAATCCGTTTTGATGTGACACTTGTCCAGACCACTGGAAAACCAGACAGATCCCTTGTTTTTTTATATAATGTAGCTTATTTTACACGTGGTGATTTTATATGCCTGTGTTTTCATAGCGCTGGACCCTTTTATAAGTCCCACAACTTCATGTGTTGCCAATGCTAATTGATAGGGTCTGAAATTTGAAAGGGGAGGTGAATATATTGACAACTCGTATTCATATATATCGAGGGTAATAGAGAAAATATTTACATCATTTGCTGTATTTTTTTTGTAGAAGTTCATACAGAGTATGACCCTTTGGCCTATCAACGTTTTTTTCGTAGAGATAGAAACTGAATAGCCCAAAGACCAATGCAATCGATGGGTCGGCGATTCTATTGCTTAAGCATAAAATTAATGGTTTGTTATTATACCCCCCAAAAAAGTATAGGAATGCAACCACGAAGTCTATGTTTCCTTAGAAGGGGGAGCGGAGGGATAAAAAAACCCATCAAAATGCATTTCTTGTTAGTACAAAGGTCTAGTTATCACCATTAAAAATTCCCATTGAACATACCTTCCTATCAGATATGGTGCTGGCTTGACCATATTGATCTTTTTGGGGTTCCTTTAGATGCCTTTTTTAACAGCTATTATAATCTTTGGTTCTTAATTACCGCAAAGTATTAGCTGTTGTTGACACATTCTTCCTATAATGTGCGTAGGTAGGAATCCTTCCTTACGTTTTTATTGTATGCTTTCCCTTCCTGGCTACACCCCACGAAAAAAATGCGTATGCAATGATGAAAATGAATATATATATATATATATACTTTTGTTATTACAGAATGAAACTAGAGGCTAGAAGAAAAAAGGCATTATGTATATATGTTTCACATTATTGTGCAGTCTTTAACACCTAAACCGTACATCACTTTCTCCACATCCCTTTTGACACGGGTCCAATCGCTACGGCGTTGAACAAATTCGTATATTTCTTCTTGAGTGAATAAACCTTGGAACTTACCTAAATCGGAGATCATTTTTCCTAACTCCTTCGAATCCTTCCCAGATATTATATAGAGCTGACCAATATTTTTTAGACCCTGGTATAGTGGTAGTAGCGATTTCTGTTTCAGCTTTTTTGAGAAAAAATCATAGTAGTAATTCATATCGCAGATTAGAATAATTCCACCGTCGGTGGATATCAAATTTCCTTTAATATGTTTCACAACTTCGTTAAAGAACCGTTCCCCAATCTCCTGTTGATAAACATCGATCGTTCCCTTGTCTGTGGCACCATTTAATAAAAAACAGTGATTCTCAAGTAAATCAACAACCTGAACGGCACACTGAGTTGGCTTGATCTCTAAAGTGACATTTCCTGACTCAACATCTGGATTATAGTCGTCCGGCAATTGTAAAGTATTAAATGCAAACGTAATCCGATCCATTAACTTATTAATACCAATATTCAACCCCTCTGCAACAAAGTCATCAACAGTTGTTTCAAATTTTTTTTTCACTTGTAGGACATCATTCAAAAAATCTCTATTCTTGTCTATAATATTTTTAGCTACCAATTCGTTTTTATAAAAGATGGAAATCATCTGAAGAATAATGTCACAAATATTCATCAACTCTGTGAATTTTACTAATGGTTCCACCTTTCCACCGTCCACACCTTTCAGATTTAGGTCAATTTTATCCAACTGCGTAGGATCATATTCTTGTAGTAAATGTGTACCTTTTTCAAAAGCAGGTTTGACATGAGATTCACAAATTAGATTAACTAGGATTTTAAAAACTGCCTGGCATTTTGCTTTAACAGCATGAGAGACATGGTCTACTGTAGAAAAATAAGTCATTTCATCAATACTTTCTTTGACTTGCTGCACGATGTTGTAACAAAGGTCTAAACTCACTAGAGATTTTATATTCTCCAAGTTATTAGTGATCGTATTCAATTCATAGGCCAGCTTTAATTGCTCCTCCATGGTTTGCCTGTCATTATCGGTATGTGATATTTTGAATATTTTTGTAAAAGAGCTCAAAAAATCATTTTTATCGGTACCCAGATCAGTGGCAATGGTAGATTGATCTCTTAAGGAGTTATATATTTCTTCATTCTTTTGAACCTCCTCAATTCGTACCTTCTCGTCATATTCTGTAAATTCTTTTTTCAGTTTTGTCTTCATATATAGAGGGGTCATATTCAAAAATTTCACAATGTTATCCTCCAAATACATGTTGAAGAATTCTAAAATAATTTTATGAAACGTCGGACCTCCATTTTTTGAGTCGTGTAATTCCGTGCATAGTTTCTGAATTATCAGTGAATAAAGTTTGGGGAAGTATTGAACAAGGTATTCTTCATTACTCTTAATCAGGTTATCAATTGGCTTTAAAATAACCTCTTGGATAAAACTTTCTATCACATTTAATATTATTGGATATTTATCCTTGAAAAGTTTATCGGCAATATCAATGGTTTGATTCAAATATTCCTGTAAAGGCTCCAGAGCCTTAATAAATTTATCGTCATCAAATCTAAACTCCCTTACAGGAGTTTCCTCATTCGGTGGAATATCTAGAACTTGATTATTTGTTTCTATTTCTAAACTATTCGTGACAATATTTTCCTTTTCAGTTAAGAAGAGATTATTTGGCAACCAATCTTCAAATACAGTGAAATCAACTTTAGACTTAAAAAACTCCACTGCATTTACCTCCTCATCTGAGAGCAATAAAACATCTATGAATACCGCTGTTGCTGTATAATTCCTATCCTGATAATTTTTTTCTGCCTCTTGTAAGACGGAATTCACAAATATTTCCTTCAAAATAACTAAGTTCTGTTCTATCTTATCAAAATATTCATAGTCATTCCTATTGATCTTATTGTATATTGATATATTCTTCAGTATTTTAGCTTGTGATATTGGGTCCTTCTCGAACTTGGTTGGAAAAAAATGGGCCAAATTATTACGGTATAGCTTCGAGCCGAAGTTGTTGAAAACGGAATAATATTTCTTGAAGGTTTCCTTAGAACTATGTGATTGATATTCAGTCACGAGCTCAAATATGTTTGTAGCGTCAATCACATGATTTTCCTGATCATGATTTTCCTGATCATCATTAACCAGTTGTATTAATGTATCTTCTGTAGTTTCATCTTGTGAATCTTCATCTCTTTGATCATGATTTTGCTCAGTATCTTTGATTGTTACTTCGTTTAGCCCAAGAATCTCAAGTTTGGAACTCCAATACTTTTCATCGAACTCTTCAGTGAGGATATTATTATAAACGCTTCTATTCAGCTGTCTGAATTGAACATAGTCTGTAACATTTAAAACACAAGAAATATCACGCACAATTGAAGGCACCTGGAGGAGATCATTCATACTTATACAATTTGATTCATCTTGCGCCATTATAGTAGAGAGTCGTTTTCCGTTTTTGTATTTATCAAATTATTTAGGCTCGACTATCAATGGCAATATACTCAGTTAAAATCACAATTTTAAATGGGCGGAACAATATAATCAAAGCTCTATGTTCATTCTATACTAGTTACTATAACTACTTGATCTACAACAATTGTATCTGAAAAATAATTCTCGAATAACGGCCCTTAGTTAATTTTTTTATTATTTTTTTTATTCAGTTTTAAAATAAAGAGAAGGATAAAATTTAATTTTTATTTAAAAATTTTGAGTTTGTGCTCATCACTAATGGCAATGGACAACTAAATCATATATATTTAAGGAAATATATCTGTTTTAACTAAGAAATCACTAGTCTGTTTTACCTGCCCAAGATTTGTTCTTTATATACCGGCATACTTTTCATATATTTTGTGCATTATGGAATCGAAAGAAATACCGACAAATATAAAAGAAGATATACATAGTACTATAGATTTCCTTTACAAGAAAGGTAAATCTTTTGAAGAAGTACTAAAAAAAGAAGATAAATTTTCGTTTATGGTACCAGGTAATGAATTTTATGACTATTTTATTGCGAACTATAACCCTACAGATCATCTAATTAAAGAGAGTATAGAAAAAACTGAGGATCACGGTATAAATGAAACAGGTGTAAATCCAAATATAGATGAGCCCATAGAGGTACCGCCTGTGGAACCGTACTCTTTCAATTTTTCGTTATATCCTCGAAATGTCAGGAAGAAAGATTTTGATGTAATACAACAGACAGCACTTTATTGCGCGATTAATGGGGATGACTATATTGATGCTATCAGAGAGGAATATAAGGACAGAGAAGTTTTAGCATTTCTAGATCCATCTCATGAATTGCATCATCTTTTCTTGAATTTCTTAGAACAATACAAACTCATCCAGGAATCCAATTTTTACCCACCAGCGATATCTATTCCTAAGAATAACAAGAAAAAAGGTAAGAAGAATTTAGACTTGAAGCAAGTAGTGCTGGACCGCTGTTATCAGCGGGCTGAATATAATGCATATATTAATCAACTACAAACTGTGAAGGACAGGGTCGTTTCTGAATATAAAGTGCAATTTGCTGCCATAAATTGGGCCAACTTTAGGGTCATAGAGACTGTTACGTCAGAAACATTGTCGTCGAAACAGAAGCACCCTGCATTAGACTTTAAAAAACTATCAATAGCCACGATCGACGGATCAAATGATCAACTATTAATGTTCAATATGAATAAGGCTGTTATCCAAGAACAGAAGGAGAAAAAGGATGAGAAAAATGAACAGAAGAAAGGTAAGAAGAAAATGAAAATTAAGGCTGCTGGTGAAAGTAGGCTCAAAAGAAAAAACGAGGCTCTTGATGTCCGCAATAATAAGAAAAGCAAAAAACTAATTAAATGCCCAATCACGAATGAAATGATAGAAGAGCAACACTTCGATCAACATTTGCGGGCTTTACTGGAAGACCCAACATCATATAAGGAGGAGAAAGAGAGGTATGAGAAATCGCATAATTTCACAAACCTGACGACAAAGGAAGTTTACGAGAACATCAAACGATTATTACGAAAGGATTAAACGCCATTAAAAAATAGACATCATTACGCATTATAGAAATAGGTTTACTGCACTTAATATATATCAATTCCATTCCGAATATAAATCCTCGTACTTTATAATACTTCATGTGACTTTTTACATAAATTTATATTATTTCGCGTCGAATTTCCTAATTAGGATACCCAAGAAGTTTCTAAGAACCAAAATTCCTGTTTATCTTTGGAGGATGACAAAAGGACTCGGAATCGAATTGTGAATTCGATGCCTGGCCATTGGGTGCAACACTCTGAAAGTAGAAAAGTTGTTGCTGATCCTTTTGCTGCAAAACTTAAACATTTACTATCCAAGTGACTCCTAAAGTTGCTAATAATATTTACAACATAAAAAAAAAGTCTGCCAAAACTAACATCATATAGAGTGAAGATAAAATAAAACTAACATATTTACGATTAGCAGAGGCTTCTTGGGACTGCACTTATTGAGGATACTAGGAACAGAGCATTTTATTTAATATTTCCTTTTTGAATACATACTGATGGAGGAGGTGATAAATCTGAATAACATATTCTATAAATCATATTCGACTGATCCCAATTCGGGGCATTCGATATATGTTTTTGACTCTACATATTTACCGTCCTCTGACGAACTGGGGACAGTTGATAAGGTTGACTATGATATAATGATTACCGAGTTGATGGATATGCTAGTGAAGAAACTTCCACAATCGCCTTTCTCTTTGGTGGTTTTTTCCTCAGGGTTTTCTGCAAAGAAGATCAGCTGGGTTTACGGTGTCAAGATGTTTTCAAAGTTGCCTAAAAAACTGAAAAGCTATCTACAGAAAACATATATCGTTCATGAGTCCTTCTTCATACGGACAGTTTATCAGGTCTTGTCTAATGCTATGAGTATCAAGCTTTTCACTGGTGGCTCTAAGCCGGATGTATTTGATATGGAGAATGGTGTGAAAAGTGCCTCCGGGTCCATTGTTCACGTGGCAGATCTAACTGATCTGTCATGTCTGGTTGATATTACAAGATTGAGAATTTCACTCAATGTATATCTTCACGACGCCGAAATTACTGGTGAGTATTTCCTTGAGGTACCAGAATATTATTATGAGAGGATCACGCCAAACAACAAACGACAATACAGACAAATTATTTTTGATAAGATTTTCAGCAGGCTTAAATATGATGCCATTACCAATGAACTGGTTTTTCAACGACCTGGTTCTTACAAGAAGGTTAATATATTACTAAGCATTATAGAAAGGAATAATTATATTGATCTTTCTCAATGGGACGTCTATTCGCTAGCATCAATATTCACAAATTTTTTGAAAAATAAAAGTAAACCTTTGATACCGATTGATTTAATATCTCTACCCATAATAGATGATTTCGATTACACATACCAAATATTTAAAGACATCATTAGGTTCAATGATTATTACGACATTTTGCGGGCAATTTTTCCACTATTCATTTCTATACTGAATACTGCAGAAGTTACCAAACACGATTCAAGATCCTTGAGTAAATCTCTAACGCCGACCTTGTGTAAGGAAAAGGTGTCAATTATGAGTTCTGACAGATTAGCTATTGGTACAAAGTACGTACAGAATTTGTTTGAATATTTCCCAAAGATAGTTAGTACTATTGAAAATATAAATAAAGGAAGCGAGGACGTTTCCGTTGATGATTTATCGATGCAATTAGATGCCAAAGTCAACATCAATTCAAGGACTACTTCTGGTGCATCGGATATGTTATTAAGCAATGCAGGAAGCCAAATACCAACTCCAAAGTTGTCCGTACAGACACGATTACCTCCAAAACTACCACCGAGAAGAAATACATCTGGTGACGTGGAGGTTAAAATAGATAGTCCGCAAAAGAAATATATAACAAATTTGAATTCGCCTGCCCCATCTGTATCAGAGGATGAAGGAAATGTATCGGTACCATCATTAACTTCCAATTTTTCGAAAATTTCAGCATCGACCGATACCAGTTCTGTCTGTTCTGATAACGAACAAACAGAACCCAAGATTGAGAGTCCAAAGAAAATTCAACCGTCTCAAGATTTTCAAAATATGGTGACTGATACCAGTGACAATATTGATATTACTAATGTTATAATACCGAAGAATAAGATTCAACAATTCGATAAGGAACTTCAGCAGAAAAAGAGGCAAGCTGGTGAGGAGATCACTGTTAAGGCAACGAAATTCTCGGCAGAAAGTTATTCAGATATTAAGGTAAATAAGGTAAATAAGTTGGCTGCACTTTATGAAGAGAGACTGATGGGTCTGAAGGTCATGGATGAAATCAGACGTAAAAATGAAAATACTCGTACGTAGTTGCTGAGTTTGGGTTAATAAATATATAATTAAATCAACTATGATATAATATACATATGAACATGGTGTTCATTCTTTTTACTTCTATTAAAGTCCTCATAGGAACGAATAAATAATGTTGTAAGGTTCCTTTGAAAGGAATGCATTTAGATTTAGTTGGCCTTACGGATTTCTCCAATATAGTTGATGGCAGAACCACTCTTAAAGAAGTTAATTTGATCCTTGGATAATGTGTGCTTTGTCTTTATAATGAAACTTTCGCCATTTGGTTTAGTAACTCTAACATCTAAGAAACCACCATTATTCCCATCCTTTGCTACTAGGTCACATAGACCGACCGTCTCCAGGACATCACCACCAGATATTCTGTCGTAGTCAGCTTCATCAGCAAATGTTAGAGGAAGCATACCTTGCTTTTTTAAGTTAGTTTCATGGATTCTAGCAAAAGACTTGACCAATATTATTTGACCACCCAAGAACCTTGGCGATAAAGCAGCGTGTTCTCTAGCTGAACCCTCACCGTAGTTGTGTTCGGCAACAACTGTCCATGGTCTGCTTTCTTCCTTCCATTTCATCATCAAACCTGGGATGTCATAGCCAGTACCATCTAGGTCATATGCTTTGTTAACTTCGCCAGTTTCTTTATTTTGAGCTCCAATTAAAGTATTGTATGAAATGTTTTCCAAGTGACCCTTATACTTCAACCAGACACCAGCTGCAGAAATGTGATCGGTGGTACACTTACCTTCAACCTTCATCAATACATTCGTTTTCAATTCCTTACCGTTCCATGGATGGAAAGGTTCCAACAGTTGTAGACGATCTGATGTAGGAGAGACCTTAACCTCGATGTTGCTGTTGGCACTCACTTCACCTTCAGGATAAAAGTTATTTCTACCATGTTCAAACCCTCTAGAAGGTAGTTCTTCACCAACAGGAGGTTTGAACTTGAATTCGCCACCGTCAGGCAATTTGATGGAATCGGTTAGTGGGTTGAATTGTGCATTGCCGGAATAACTCATAGCAGTGACGATTTCTGGAGAAGTCAAAAAGTTCATGGTATTTCTGTTACCATCATTTCTCGCTCTGAAGTTTCTGTTAAAGGAGGTGAAGATGGAGTTTGTTTCTTTGGATGCCTTTGGTACATCTTCTCTATCCCATTGGCCGATACAAGGACCACAGGCGTTTGCCAGGACAATGGCGCCATTGTCCTTGAACTTCTTGATTAGACCGTCCCTTTCCAAAGTGGCTCTAATTTGTTCAGAACCTGGTGTGACAAAAAATGGGATCCGTGGTTTCAATCCTGCACTTTCCGCTTGGTTGACCAGGTCAATTACACGGCTCATATCCTGGTACGAAGAGTTTGTGCATGAACCGATCAAAGCTGCCGAGATGTTTTGTGGCCATTTCTCCTCAATGCTTCTTTCGGCATATTTGTTGATTGGTGTAGACAAATCAGGGGTGAATGGACCATTAACGTGTGGTTCCATCTCCGTGAGGTTGATCTCGATGACCTCGTCGTACATGGCGCCTTCGTCGGCTCTCAGGAAATTGTGTTCTTTCAACGCCTCGTCTGCGGCTTGCGCAATTGCGCCCCTGCCTGTGGCCTCGAGGTACCTCCTGTGAGCGTCCTGGTAAGGAAACGTTGATGTGGTGGCGCCGATCTCGGCGCCCATATTGCAAATGGTGGCCATACCGGTGCAGGACAAGGTCTTGACACCTTCACCGAAATACTCGACGATATAGCCGGTACCGCCTCTAACAGTCAGGATACCCGCCAGCTTAGTGATCACGTCCTTTGGCGCGGACCAACCGTTCAGCTGGCCGGTAAGCTTGACACCGAGGATCTTTGGCGCCTTCAGCTCCCACGGCGTGCCCGTCAGCGCGTCCACTGCATCGGCACCGCCGACACCGATGGCGATGGCCCCGAGACCACCGGCGTTAGGAGTGTGCGAGTCCGTGCCGAGCATCATTAGCCCCGGCGCGGAGAAGTTCTCCAGGACGATCTGGTGGATGATCCCGGACCCGGGGCCCCAGAACTCGATGCCGTACCGCCTGGCGCAGCTCTCCAGGAAATCGAACACCTCCTGGTTCGCCGCTATCGAGTTCCTCAAATCCTTGGTCTCGCCGTCCTTCCCCACGATCAAATGGTCACAGTGGATGGACGCCGGGACCGCGGTCTCCGGCAGCCCCGTGGTCATGAACTGCAGCAGCGCCATCTGCGCGGAGGCGTCCTGCATGGCCACACGGTCCGGCCTCAGCTTCAGGTACACCTGGCCCCTGATGTCCTCCAACCGCGACGACGTCAGGGACTCCTCGGGGTCGCACAGGTGCGAGTACAAAATCTTCTCGGCCAGCGTCAACGGCTGGTCCACTATACGCTTGACTCTATCGAGGTTACCAAGTAGTTCATTATACGGAGGACAACGTGACCGCAACCCTTCGGGAACAACTGTCGTCAACCTTCTAGCAGCTCTAAACATAATTCAATAAATATAATAAAAAGAAGTTTTGCTTTTCTACTCTTACGAGACTTTTACATGTATATTTCTGTTAAGTGGTGATACATATATAGTGTATTCTCTATATATATATATATATATATAATACACTATGCATATGCATATGCAGAGCTTAAAGAAAATTTTTTGTCAGCATAATGTTAGTCATTTGGGCCCATCGCGAAACTCTGAAAAAAAAAATTTCAATGGGAAAATTGTTTTTGAAAATTCCGTCGGAATTTTTCGTTGTACCGTCGCACGAACTTTTGGAATTTTTTCAAAAATTGTACCGTCACACGAAAATTCATTTTATTTGATTTTATTTTATTTTTCCATAAAAAATAAAAACAACGACGCCGTCAACGAGATTCGAACTGCCGACCCAAAAAAATAATTTTTTAAAAAAAGAAAGAAAGAAAGAGAGAGAGAGAAGAGAATGTATAGGCAACACGGTACGGACTCTT
>CAPT01000110.1:0-10048 GCA_001039675.1 Nakaseomyces delphensis CBS 2170
TCTCCCAGATCGGTGACGGCCAAATCCAGGCCACCACAAAGACCCAGGCCGCTGCTGTCTCCCAGATCGGTGACGGTCAAATCCAAGCTACAAACACTGCTAAACCAGGAGTAAACAATGTCCCAGCTCCTTCAAGCAATGCTACTCTACCAGTCAATGCTAAGGACCCAGTTACCGCTGAAGCTTGTAAAAACAGTGGCACTCTAGAAATGAACTTGAAGGGCGGTGTTTTGACTGATGGTAAGGGCAGAATTGGTTCTATCGTTGCTAACAGACAATTCCAATTCGACGGTCCACCACCACAAGCCGGTGCCATCTACGCCGCCGGCTGGTCTTTGACCCCACAAGGTAACTTGGCTATTGGTGACAATGATGTCTTCTACCAATGTCTATCTGGTAACTTCTACAACTTGTACGACCAACACATTGGCTCCCAATGTACTGCTGTCCACTTGTCCGCTATCGATCTAGTAAATTGTTAATATGAAAAACAACAACTGCTGAAAGCAATTTTTCTCCCATCTGCATTCCATTCTACATTCATATTTTATATTTTACTAACGATTTTTCATGAGGATTTTTATTTTTATTTTAACTTTGGGCATATATTAAAAAAACAAGAAAACATTTAACAAATTATCTTCTTAAAAATGGGACATCAATGTACAATAGTCAAAACATTAATTTTATTGTTTCTCTTATCTTAAAATATTTTGAATTCTTTTTTTCTTAACGGTGTTGTTCATTTATCACTACGTTTAGAACTGGCCAAATATCTCCCATTTCTATAACGCATATTATGAACACTTCTAAGTTCTTTACACTACTTTTTCCATTTTAAATACTATTGATATAAAGACTGTTTTATTTATCATATAATAAAAAATATAAGACTTTTCACTTTACTTTACAAACTAACTATTATATCAAAATCGTGAACATTCACAGAACTCGAATGCGCCGCTTATTGCCCCGGCCGGATACGGAGTGTGTGGAAAAAAATAATTAAGCGATGAGGTTAGAGCTGGAAAGACATAAATTAAAGCATACTTCTATTCTCTATTGCAGATATTTTATAGGCTGTTCATTTATATTACGCAGCAACAAATTGTAAGACGGAAGGAGACCCTTTCTAGAGAACTTTAAAGAACCTATTTGTCCCAAAACCTTAGCGTTGCGCTGGATTATAAAAAAAGAGCCTGATAAAATACATGAAGAAACTACAATAAAGATTACAAAAGCATGACAGATTCGAATATATCAATCGATTCAAGGACCTATTACACGGTTTTGGGGGTACCGACAACTGCATCTGAAAGTGAGATAAGGAAGGCTTACAAAAAACTAGCCATAAAATTACATCCGGACAAATCTAAATCAAACGAGACTGCTGAACTCTTTAAATTAGTTGTACATGCCCATTCTGTGCTTAGCAACAAGAGCGCTAGAACTGAATATGATAGAAGGATACTCGGTTCCTCTAGTTACGATACTTCAAATACTAGCCATCAATCTTCAAGTGAGAATACGCAAAAACAGAATCAAGACAGAGCCAAACATTTTAATTTCGAAAGATACAGCAAACCCTATGGACAACAGCCTTACGGATTTGGAGTAAACGTACCAGAACGAAAAAGTGAAGAAGAGGAGGAGGAGGAGAAGGAAACAAGTGAAAATGAAACTCCAAATAAGGATACTGAAAATAGAACAGATATTGATGATACAGCAAATAAAGCCTCAAACGGTGATATTAATTTGGAGACGAAAATCGATGGTACTAATAACGGTACCCAGTATTCCCCAATTTTGGAGGAAGTTAACGAAGATATAGACAGTAATGACCAATATTCTGACATAGGATTCAAGAGGAAACCACCTAATGAAACCCAATCAGATAAAGAAGAAGTAAACTCAAAGAAGAAGAAGAAGGTTGAAGTGAAAAACAGACCTTTTCAAGATTCCGAATCTAGACGGTATTTGAAAAATAGGCGCATACCAGGTCATAAAACAACACCCCCAATTAATCAGTTCTCTGATCTACATATTGGAAACGGCTGGGAGAAACTTCAAGAAATACTAAACCATATAGATAACGATATAGGAGCAGAAAACGGCGTGGCGACAGACAACTTCATCAATAACGATGTTAAACATAAATTATCTAAGTTATCTATGGACCTAGACGCCACTAGTGATGTCCCTAGAGCTAAAAGAAATAAAACTAATGCATCTGCAACTGCAGGTACGAATGACGACCCTTACAATATGAACGCTATTAACAGCAGCTTACATAACATCTCAGAAAATGGTACTACGCTACATCGAAGAAATTCGGATAAGAACAAAACCATTCTGAACATAATAAGTCAAACAGTACCAACTGTCCCGGACTTACGAGTCCTGAGCATCCAGTCAGCACAATACAGCGCGGCTGTCGCGTATTTAAATGAACTTACCAAGCTGAAAACTGCAATCCTGAATATCATATCCGAGCACTCAGATGAAGGTTACAATGTTAAGATTCAGGATAACCTATCTGAATTTATCACAATGAAAACGTTGGATATCCGGCTAACTGAGAGGCTAATTGAAATACAGAGAAAAGAGCAAGAAGTAGCGTCGTATTTTTCAACGACATCATTAAGATAGAGAGAGATAGCCCAGCTTTTTCCTTCTTGTAGAGCATGACGACTGTTGAAGAGACAAGCTATTTTGTAAAAGGATAACTTTTGAGGATAGGATCATCTCAAATATATTTTCAAGATTGAGTAAAAAATCAATACGTCATCCTATTCGAAATTTTATTTTGTTATTTTTTTCTTCAGAGGGATATTTCCCTAGGCAGTTGCAATTTTAGCATACAAGTTTGGAGCACTAGCTTATTACGTATGTCCCAAAATAAGCCTCATACTGTGAAGTACTCTGGTGATCTAACAAAATTTTTTTTCCCTTCCCAGTTGCTAAATGCCTCAGGAAAAAGAAACATAGTAGTGCCAATGGTATACACACAAAGAGTGAGATGTTTACTTCGTTCTAGTAAAAGAAACCTGGGGGAGATATGCCAAGAAACTAGTGCTTCTTTCTACCTTGCATTTCTTTCCTAATAGGGTGGATTCCTAATCTAGAAATAAAATATCTTTTTCTTCGACCACTGTCATCCAGAATAGTGTCTACCCTGCAAGAAGTTTTTTCCAAAGGCCCAAACCCAAGTTTGCAATAGCTCTAAAGGCTTTTCATTAGAAGGGCCATATCTAAGTTGAACTTTCTTGTTTCTTTTTTTGTTTTTTCATGCACTGCCTTCTCAGCAGTGTCTCCTCTTAAAAGACCCTCGCTCATCACTCGAGGTTCTTGTCTCTTGATGGGATAACAAAAAATTATCGTTCTACAGTGTTGAATTACGGACGAGAAGACGGCACTTCGAGAGGAAGCATTTACCCTTTCTTTTTTTTATCATTTTTTACTTGATGAAGAAAGCAAAACAATAAGAAAGACGTGTTCCGTTCCGATTAAATTCTCTTTTGATTTGATCTGCCTTTTGCATTATTTTCTTTTCAATTTTTCTTTTTTCATTTTTTTATTTTTTTGCTTTTTTGCTTTTATGCCCAGACGAAGTAAGAGAAAAAGCAAAACAAACGACAACAACAAAAGGAATACGCTAGAGCGAATCGATAAAAACAAGACCAAACACACACACACATTACGGGAACTGGGCATTACCTAAAAGAAAGAGGACGTGAAGTATCAACAACAGCAAGTTTTCCAGACAAGAAATTCCTTTGCGACATAGATTGAGTTTAGATATTACTGAAGAATACGCGTGGGTGTGTGTGTGTGCTGAAAAAAGTAGACAAACAAACAAAACAAAATTCACAGCTGTTTTTCTTTAATTACATCATTTTAATCTTTGTATTCGAATACAGAATTGAATTGATAGAAAATAAAATAAAAAGCTATATTATATTATACCTTTAGTTATATCGACCACCAAAAAATAAGTTAGGCCCTACTTTCATTGCTCAATCTTGAAAATAAGAAGAGAAGAGTTGTATCACTATAAACATGGGGGAATCAAAGACGTCGGGTCCCAGCAGGTCGAGGTCTTTGTCAGCATCTATTAAAGGTCTGTTTGGTAAAAATTCCGTTGAACAGCCTAACGACCGTCGAAATAGCTCCGCAAATACCCAGAGCAGCACAAGTACAGCCAATGTACGATCAGGAAGTCTAACGAGAGAGACACAGCATAGAGAACGTTCTCTACCTAAACTGGATACTAAGGAAGATAATGGAAGAAGGGGCGCCGCGAATAATTATCCTATGACACCGGTTTCCCCGAATCACCAGTCATTAAACAAGTCAGCATCGATTGGCAGTTCGTTACATCTTAATAGTGGTAAACAATCAATAGCTTCAAGTAGGGCGCAGTCTATAAGCTCAGAAAACAACGAGATATTTTCGCAGGAGAGTTTTTTGAGTGAGGAAAAGGAAAGAGATCTGACCAATGATAATTCCTGGGAGTCTAGTCCAATCATTAACACTAATATCAGCAAAGAGTTCGAGGCTTATAGTATTTCGAGAAATAATAGCGTCAATAAGTCAAAAAAACCAGCAGTAGATAGTGAATTGGAACGTAGAGCACAACAGTTCTTAGAAGCAGGGAAAACCATAGATTCGGTACTAATATCACACAAGAACGACGATTCAAAAGTTGGAAATAGTAACAACATCACAGCAAACATTCCAATATCAGGAAATGGCACTACAATACCTACATTTGCGACCAGGAGCAGAAGAAGCAGCAACACACTAACTGGCAGATCTCTTTCCCTAAGGTCCACAGCGTCTGGAACGTCTGGTACGGCACCAAGTACAGAACAAAACAACAGCCAAAAGAATAGATCTAGCAGTCAAGAGAATCCAAGTACGGTAAAGAAACATGAAGCCGATTCTAAATGTGTTATTAACTCACCTTATTTTAAAGTGTATGACAATGGCTACCATGAACACCACCTACTTGTGATTGACTTGGTAAAAAATGACTCCACTGATTCCATACAGTCCGATCCGTCAATTATTAAAAACGATAGCACAGACAATGTATCAAGACAAAAGTCCGCATTTTCACTGTCAACAATATTTAAAACAAATAAAGCCGAAGATAAAAAGACAGCTGAATTTTTAAAAACAACTGCATTTGGTAACGCATCTTCACTAATGCCGTCCAAATCATTCTGCCCAACTTATAAGATCCAGGAGGGTGTAACTATAGAGAGTGATGCTAATGAGAGTGATAAAAAGATCCCTAAAATTGTCAACCCTTATGCTGCTGTTGGTTCTGAAGAGCTAAAACTGATTAATACACTTTCTGAGAAGATGCGAGCAGGCTTAAAGAAGAAATCGATGAAGTCAGGCAGCACTTCTCCGTCTACATCCGCAATAAGTTCCAAACAACCAAGTCCAGTTGCGTCCAGTACCTCATTAGCCTCTAAGTTCCACCACAAACTTGTTACATGTACCGAAAAATATGGTGATCCGGTAGGTATCATCGGCCATGGGTCATATGGTGTAGTCAGGGTTTGTTCAAGGCCGTTACTGATAAGCGATACAGCCCCGTACAGTTCTTACTCTAATGGTAAAAGACTTTTCTTTGCAGTTAAGGTTCTCAAACCTAAACAAACTGATCAGTTAGAGAAGTTCAGTACACGTGTCACATCAGAATTCATTATTGGTCACTCACTGAGTAGGCGCCATAAGGCTGATCAGTCATCTACTGTTAAGACTTCCAACAAAAGAGGTGCCCATAAGAATAATCGGCGGTTTGAATGGGGGTCACCTAATATATTGAAGATCTTCGATTTGATGGAGACCAATAGCACATTTATAGAAGTTATGGAGTTCTGTCCTTCAGGTGATTTGCATGCGCTCTTACTTTCAAGATCGAAGTCTGGTAGCGGTGTAGGAGCACCATTACATCCTCTCGAAGCGGATTGTTTCATGAAGCAGTTATTACGTGGTGTACAATATATGCATGATCACGGTATCGCTCACTGTGATTTGAAACCTGAGAATATCCTTTTCCATCCCAACGGGCTGTTAAAAATCTGTGATTTCGGAACTAGCTCTGTGTTCCAAACGGCATGGGAAAAACACGTTCATTTCCAAAGCGGAATAATGGGCTCTGAACCGTACGTCGCGCCTGAGGTCTTCGTATTAAACAAAGAGTACGATCCCAGACTAATAGATTGCTGGAGTTGTGGTATCGTTTACTGCACTATGGTGTTCGGGCAATTCCTATGGAAGGTCGCTCTGGAGAATAAGGATTCACTCTTTGCATCATTCATCCAAGAGATGAAGGAAGAGAATCAATTTTATCTGTTTGAGGATTTAAGACATGTTCACACAGATTTGAACAAGCTGAGAAAGAATATCCTGTACCGCATTTTCCAATGGAATCCAGAGAAACGTATCACTATCGAAAATGTCCTACAATCGCCATGGATGAGGCATACAAGGTGTTGTGTTAAATACTAGCACATGTACATTCATCATAACAATAGCATAGAATTAAAAAAAAAAAAAGAAATTTAGCATTGTTTTTAAGCTAGGCATGAAAATTACAAACCAATTCCTAGCTAAAAGCACGTATACGATAAATACCCTTGCCATCCATTGAATGAATGGCCTTATCACGTTCATATAATGAAAAATAATTAGCATATTTATATATTCAAACAAAAATGGGTTTCGAACATCAGTCATCGCAAACCCATTTCCTTGCACTTTTTTTCTCTGGTTTAAATTAAAAATTCTTATTTTTTTTTTTAATTTACACGATAATAAATATTTTGTTCTTTATGTATATGTAGTATATTCTACTTTAGATTCCGAATTCAATATACCCGCCTTGAAGAGAGAAGACCCAGAGTCTCTTATTATCTCTAACACGGGAGGGAGGATAGAATGGAATTTATTTCATGATTCGTATTTTTTTCGATGAAGGAATATATTAATGCTTTCTCATTTTATTTTGCGGTTTTGCGGTTTTTTTAGACAGAGTGGTAAAAGGATCAGTTAACTCTTTCAAGTTCTTCTCTGCCAGCCTTGGTGTACAGATACTCGTTGTAATCTCTGCTGTTAATCCACCAGTAGTAGTAAATACCAGCTGGGATCAGGACATACAGGGCCTGCGATTTTACTCTTCTAAACGTGTTGAAAACGGCATTGTGCATAGAGTGCGCCAACGGTTTCTGCGCATATGGAGAAACAGAGTACGAAGTTATACCCTTTTGCTTTGGGGAGCCCAAGTGGCCCCACCATCCCATGTAAGCTTTAGCACCTGGAGGAGACATGATATATTATACTAGATTGTCTTGTTTGTTTTTTTCAGTTGTTACAACTATTGAAGTAACAATTATAATCTTTAAATCCTTTTATTAGTTATTGAAAAGAGAGGAAAACGATACTATTTGGTTAATGTCCGATATATAGATTTTTGCCTGGCCCCCTCATTACTGGCCCCCAACTACACAGAAAACCCCGCAGAAGAGAATGGCCGGGCAACAGACATAGTATCCGGGTTACAGCGTTTGCTACGGGAGATGTGATTGGCTGCAGGTCACGAGACCGTTAACGGCGGTTAAATATACCACAATAATGGCTGAATAGAAGATATTGTAAGTTGAAAGATAGTAAGTACAATAAAAACAGAGCACCATAATACAGAGACGATGTCAATGGGCTAGAAGAGATATCAGCGGGTTACCCCGCCTGGCGTTCCCGTGACCCGTAACTCACAACGAATGGGCACGTTGGCAAAATTGTATACTATTAAACTACATTATGTTATATTGTATCTTTTTTACTATCTAGTTTTCAAGTACTCGTCCTACTTGAAAAGCAAGACACGTTATGTGTCGATATGAAGTAAATTATTGTATTATATAGTACTACATTACAATATTGCAATGTATAGTCGTCACATTGCCATCTTGTTGAAATATCGTAATAAGAAAGTATAAATGCATTATCTCCAGGTTAAAGCAACAAGCTACATAGAACACAAAACACAGCAACGCTTATCGTACAGCACGACATGGACAATATGGAAAGAAGCTGGGTGAAAAACAAAAATCAGTTGATCTTCCCATAGAAATCACTGTAGAGAAACACCCCATTTTCAACTAAACCAAGGGGACCCCCTTTGGTTCTGTATGCGATTTTTATATTTTTGTTTTTATTATATTATTATACTTGACTATACTATAGGTGTATTTTTTATGGTATCATTGTATTGTTTATTTTTTTTATATATAATCTACAGAACGCATAACATACAATATACTGCATAGATATACAGCTGTCAGGTTTTATGTATGGAGGCCATCGTGCCCTTTGTATAGTTGTATAATTGTATCTATAGTGTATTGTTGTATTGCGAGTCTCCAATCGTTTTTGGTCTTGTCTCTTGCACTCAGCAGGTGGGGTCTGGATGGCGTCGCCAAATAATGATAACGGATTCCGACGAGCGGTCAACAACCGGATGAAGGCAGGACACGATTCACGTCTTGTCCCGGCGAGTTTTTATTACAGTGTTAAGAATATCAGCCCCTACGTACCTTCTCAGTCGGCCCCTAAGAACAGGTCCAAACCCTGATGCTGACGAACATATTACGATTTACCCGGACAGGACATTTACCCGGACTGATAACAAGTGATTACCCGGACTAGTGATTATACTCGGAGTTAATATTTATTTACCCGAATATTATAATTACCCGGCCGCTATTATTTACCCGACCGCAGCCGGGTAAATAAAGAACCCTTTTTTTTTCTTTGGTTATTTTTTCATTTTCTTCATTCTGTAAATCACTGAAATTTGTATTTGAGATGAGCTATATCAATCATTTTTTTATTTTATTAGAGTTACAGTTTCCCTCTTAAATATATATACAGCTTCAAAACGCCACTTTTTAATGTCCCGTGTTGCTCAATTGGATTCTGTGGCGTTAGACCTAGAACTTGACCGTATTGTGTGGAGTCGTTTTCAAAAACAATTTCAAGTGACTGAGCATGTGGAAGAATGGCAGTTTCTAGTGCGGAGTCTGGTATTTTTGTGTGGCACAAGGGCTACGGGTACTGTTTCCACCAGCACATATGGGTCCAGGCTGAGCGGCGTGCTATACCTATGCCGCAGGCGATCGTTGTTCGTCTCCAGCATCCTGCTGCAGTACCTGCAGCGGACGTTATCAAACCTGTATTTCAACTCCAACAACGTCTCGGAGAGGGCAATGAAGGTATATAGGTGGCTGGCCACCTTATACGGTGTACTTGATCTGACTACGCTGCTTCGTTTCTTACTGTCTGACGGAAACACCAAGTATCTCTCCTTGAACAATCGGCTGCTGGGGATCGTGTCCTCGGTGGACTCGCTCTCTTCCTCGTCGTTCTACGAGGACACCGTCTACGCGGGACTGGAATATCAAAATAGACAACTACTGTGGAACGCAATGCTGGAAGTGTTCAAGTCCACATTCTTGAACTCAAATGCACTAGTATGGGATAACACGAGGAAGATTAGAAATAAACAACCGACCTCCGGGATCGTAGACGAGAGAGTATGTCCCGAGTGCAATGGATTCCCAGTAAACCCGTATAAAATATCGTGTTGTCACGCAAATTACTGCTATATATGTGCTATGAAAACACTAGCAAGATCAAATTGCTCCCAATGTGGGAAGAAAGGACAACTAGAAATGAACCAACTATACTGAGAACATTTTTCCAAAAAAAAATAAAATAAATCATCAATTATATATTCTTAAATAACGACCCACCATTTTTACTTTAATCAGATTTTCACAAATTCCACTTGAAGTCATCGATCGCTGTTTAGAAGAAGAAAAAAAAAAGAATAAAAAATTATATAACACAAGATTTACACAACTTCAGCAGAGTCCTGCCAACTTAGAAAGGAAAGCAATGGATAAGGTTACTTGTAAACAGAACTCAACGGCATTCTAAATATCAAAGTACCATTCTTCTTCTTCTTCTT
>CAPT01000111.1:0-26286 GCA_001039675.1 Nakaseomyces delphensis CBS 2170
ATATTTGCAAAAAGTCAGCCGTGGAATATTGAGAACCACCTTGAGCACAAAGTATCATCATTTGTATATTCCTCTTGGAGATGTTCCCATGGTGATATTTTTTTGAAATCCACTATTCTGATCATGCTGTTACCATTAGGGACCATTTCGTTTTGTTGTAATGTTTTACAATAGCTATCAGTAGATATGTATCCCCAAGTGTCCCCGAAAAGTTCTTTCAAAACATCCAGGTTTTTTAATTTCATTAACTTGTTCTTCTTTTCCTGGGCATTGTTGCTGTACACTGTGAAGAACTCTCTAATGCACATGGCAACTTCTTTATTTGGTTTCAGTACTATTAATTGCGGATCGCTCCCATCCTCTTTCTTGCTATTTTGGTTTGTTAACAGGACGCACATCTCGTTGTCAATCTCGTCAATAATTTCCTGATTATCCAGAAGGTCATCGATATTTTGTAAGATCATGCAACAAGGTGAGATATAGCAGACAAGGTCGTAGGACCCTACAAGGCTGGAGAATATAGAGAGTTTATTCCAATTCGCAATAATTGCCCTGGTTTCATCTTCGCTAAGTGCTGAGGTCTGGTCATGCAAATCTGTAGTATCACAATCACTGAACGCAATACTAGACGTAATACCGCGGCTATGTAGCTCTGATGGATCAAAACTATTTGGATGTAACACAACCAAATCATATTTAGAATTTGACGAAATTAGAGTCCGGTGTAGGACTACAACAGCTGGAATGATTTCGTATCTGTCAATTACTGTAACCCAGCATTTATTAGGGGTGTTCTCAGTGCTGGCAGTGCTGGCAGATGCAAGACTGGCACTTGTTTCTATGGAATCACTCTTTCTTGTTGGTAATAACGGTTCATTTATAGACGCCCCTGAGAAAGAGCTCCTTGGGTTTAATAGTTGTCTCATCCATTGAACATCCTGTACTGAACTCCTTCTTGCGGTAGACATGCTACGTGAACTACCTGGGTTGCGGGTAAGTCCCTGATCTACATCATCCTGGGCCCCTGCTTTTCCAAGGTTCAAGTCGTTCAGAATATTTGACACCGATTCCTTTTGGTTTTCTGGCATGGAGTAATGGTGCTTGAAGATCTGGTAATCGCCATTTTGTTCATTAATATCGTTTTCATTAATACTACTATTTCTGTGCGATTTCCTCTGCTGGTGGTCTATATGCTGCATGCGTACTGCTTTTTCAGTCTTTGGTTCTGCACTTGTATCTATACTAGAGGAGTTCGGACTGGGACTATGTACATCTCCCATCTTCTCGCTAGCAATTATAGATCCAACGTTTTCGTTAAACACTGGTGTATCAATGTTAGAAAAGTTTTGGGTAGCCGCTGCACCGGCATTGGCATTGGCATTGGCAGTAGCACTGGCACTTGTGCCAGTGCCCGTAGCTGTTGTGCTTGTAGCCACAGAGACCGCATCGTCCGTGTCTAAATCCATCTCATACTGCGAGGCATTACTAGGAGTGCCAATCGGAGAATTCATAAGACCGCTCAAAGCCAGGCGTCCATTCGAATTGCCTCCCACTTCCACGTCCCGCTGCGACTCCGACCACGATTTACGCAACGCCGCATCCAACTCGCCTGAGAACCCATCCTGGAACTCATCCAACATCTTTCTTTGTTGTTCTTGTTTTTAGTAAATACTTTTCCTTATGGTACCCTTTGGCTTTTATTTTTCAAGAGAGCTAGAGACTTATATCAAGTTCATTCATCAATTCACCCCTGCCCTCCACAGATTCATAATCTTGCTTTCTTAATTCTTATTTCTTTCCCCCCACCCCCGAAATAAACAAATAAAATATTGGAAAAAAAACGTAATTCCGGGTAACCCCCGAGACCCGTTCGAATCTCGTACGACGCACAATTTTTTTGAGTTTTTCCTGAAAAAAAGTTATTTCAAACTTTGTCTGTTCTCAGGAGTTTATTACATGGACTTGGTGATATTACCTTTGTACACTCCTCCTCCACCATTAAGTAAGACTATTAGCAGTTATTATCAAGGGATGTATCGAAGCAAGAGGGCGTTTTCTCTGGCGGTACGGCTTTTGAAGCAGAAGAAACCGAAACATGACGACGGGGTATTGAATGACCAGTTAAAGGAGACACTCCGGTATATTATAGATGGTAATAAGGCCTCGGTGCCGAGTCTGAAGGTGCTGTTGTCTAGGGACGGCGGGGCGGAGGACGTGGCCAAGCATTCGGAGCGGATTTTGGGCCTGTTGAATGCTACGTTGCCGCAGGTACAGGACAAGAAGAAAAAAGTAGAGACTCATTACGATTTGCTGTTTGGACAACTGAAAAGTATGGTGGAGGAGTCGCTGAGCGATATAGATGGGCCTGACCAAGGCCTCGGCGGCCGCCGTGTGAAGCCCAGGGAAGACCAGCCGTCCGCGCTATTCAGTAAATTGATGCTGAAAGTTATGATGGAGAAGAGATCGGTTAACGTTAAGTCGCTGGCGGAAATCTTGCTGGATAAAGGGTTCAAGGATTACGACAAGGTCTGGGACAATCTGGCGTTGTTTCCGCAGAGTGTACGGCTGGACGTAACTGTATTGCTGTATTACGCATCGAATATGGTTCAGATCAGAGATGCTTACTTCGATTCCTGGATAGCCAACTACCACAATCTTAATATTATCACACAGCGGTTGTTCTGGAGGTGCATGGACCAATCAGGCAAAGTCTTGGAGTCTATTAAACTAATCCCGGGCTGGATGCCGAGAGATACAGTGGTAATGTACCAATCATTATATCAAGTTGCTCATTTCATCCCGACATTAATTCAATATGCTAATGGCTCAACGTTAACTAGCAACCAAGAACTTTTTGTCGATACTCTCAGAGCACTAGCGCTACATCTACAGAGGCTAAAATCTCAGCTCAAACTTACAGAACCAAAAAAAGCCATCACAACGAAGCAAAAGACAGCGAAATCATGGGCCGCCGATATTGTCAAATTAAGTATTCAGAACAAGCTAACCATGGATAGAAAAATGGAGGAAAACGGGAAGCTGGTCCCCGTGTACAGCTATCGCTTCCTCAGGGCCCTGGATGTAAAATTGCAACAAATTTGTGGACTAGACTCACAGAACGACAGCAGTATGGAACAGCTTCAATCAGACTTAAATACTATTCTCTCCGCATTGCATGACGAAGAAAAAAATATGAAATCGCATATGTCTATGTTCTTTGTCTGAATAAAAACGTCAACTTTTTTTTTTACCTACTCTGGTGATTTCTTTAAGGTGTACACAGATTTATTTTCTCTATACGTTTATTTTATTGTACAATTTACTTTATATACCAATCGCATCCTTATTTCATGCCCCCATAAAGATGGGTCTAAGCATGGGCCCATAAATTTAATGCTCTATATTGAAGTTACTCCTTAATGTCATATAAAATCAAGAACAAATAATCTAATTACTGGCATGAAATCAAACAGGTCTCTTTCCACTGAATAATCACTTAGTTAGGGTATTAAAGTTCTTTATCTTTTTTATGCTTCTTGTCTTTCTTGTCCTTCTTATCCTTCTTGTCCTTCTTATCCTTTTTGCTCTTCTTATGTTTGGTTGTTGTTTCATCGTAACTACGTTTCTTGCTATTTTCATTGTGTTCATTCTTTTCCGCTTTTTGAGCCACTGGTTCTTCAATACCGAAATCCTTCGCATCGTAGCCTGTAGCGAAATGTCTGGTGATTAAACCATCAACAGTTGGAACGTTTTCTCGAGGTACTCTAACCTTGTCCATATCTATGCTTGGAATAGCAGCTGTTTCACTGATAGTAAATACTTTGTCAAAGTATATAGTTTTGCTATCCTTGTTTTGAGCAATTTTTAAGGACTCCTTGTCCTCCTTTGGCACTAGAAGAGATAAATTTCTATTATCTGAACTTTCCTTGCTTGCTGTATTTTGTGTGACTTTGTATTTCTTGTTATTTAGATCCATTTCAGACATCTCTGCGCTCGTATCTAGTGGAAGTGTCTTGAGGCTAGAAAGATCAACTTCCTTTGGAAACTTTAAAAGCCACAGCTCTTTGCTATTTTGAATTTCAGATAGAGGGAATTTCTTCAAATGTTTGCATTGCTTGTAATCTGACGGTGGTTGGTACTTAGTGACTTCCTCATCGGAATCAGAATCGGAGATATATTCCCTGGAAAGTGACGCCTTGGACATAATTTCCTTCACTTTTGAATGGGTTATTTTATTCAGAGGTTGGATGGTATTAGACAAAATTATTGAGCCTGTAACAATTCGAGATCATCTCTCTATCTAAACTAACTTTTCTCTATTTCTTAATTAATGAGATGCTCATCGCAAAAAAAAATTTTTATCTGAGTTTCTGAAAAATCAGCCTTTTATTTCGTTTCATATGACAACATAATACCTTATGTATAATAGCTAGGACTTTCTAAGTCCCATAGACTTCTAAATTGATTGATCTCTGTTGGTATACTTTGAATGCCAGATTAGCATTATCATTTCATCAACTTTTTTCTATAAACCGAACCCAGAAGTCAAAGTTAGAACTGTTTCTAAGAAATCTCTATGTGATATAATTACGTATGAATTATGGTCATAGTCTATAGCTTGAGTATTTATAATTGATAGAAAGAAAAAATTAGTGCTGGTGGGGAAAAACAGCTGTGGTTTATCTAAATGATGACATGAAGTCGAGTATAGAGGTAAGTCGTGGCGAAATATGGGGGGGGGGAGGGGGGACATAATTAAAATGAACAACTTTTTAAACTAGAAAATTTTGGGAAAGACAAAGAAACATATTATTGCAAAGCGAGTAGTTATTTCATATCACGGTGGCTCTCTTTGTAAAATCGTGGTGTTCATGTGCGTTATTGTTTTTCTTATATTGTTTGGACCAGCCAGTTAAATTGGTTTCGTAACGGTAATGATTGAAGATCGGTTGGAAGATACGTTCCCCATCCTCTTCCACAGTTACGGTTGGTATATCGTTTAGCATTAGGAATCGTAACTTAGGGAACCCTCTCAAAAATGTGACGTAGGTGGATTTGAAATGGTGCACCAATGCATGGTAGCAGTCAATAATGTCAGTTTCTGTCAGGGGGTCGTGTGGTAAGAGGCTCAGTCCTAGTTCTTCTTCGTTGTTATCGTTATCAATTTTTGGTTCAAGCTGTGAACGGTGTTGTCTATAAGCTAGGAGGTTTTCGTTCATTTTCACAACGAACTCTGTTAAGTTCATGGGCTGGGTCCTGACGCTCGGGTAACAATCGCAGGCTTTTGAGTACGGTAGCAGCGAGAAGTATCTCATCATCTTGAAAACATCTTTTGCTGCGATGTCGTGGATATCGTGTAGTTCGTAATCCTCTGCAAAATAAAAGATCTTACGCTTTAGGATGTCCTCGTACACATGTGTACATGCTGAACAGAAGCATTTTAAGGAGACTTCAAACTTGTTATCCTGGATATGTACAATTGGCAGGTCCACGCCTTCGAATCTGAGATCAATGAACTGGAGGTCTTTACAATTCAGGAGGATGGCGAGGAAAATCTGGGGGCTGGTAGGTTCCGGGACGTAGTCCTCTAAGAAGTCCATCTTTAGCCTTTTCAATCTTTTCATCTCCCCGAAGAGCGACACCAACACTTTGATGTCCTGTTTGATCGAGATCAGCGACAGGTCCTCGAGGTATTTGAACTCCTTAAACTCCTCGATGATCTCTATCTCGCGGGCCATGAGGGACTCGTTCCAGGATATGATGGTCAGGATCTTCAAGGACCGTATGTCGAAGACCTCGGACAGCCTCGTGTACACTGTGTGTCTCTCCTCTGGTCTGACCAACGTGTTGTTTTCAGGAGTGAAGTACTTGTGCGGGAAGAACTCGCGTCTCCAGTGCAGTTTCAGGTCGACGATCTGTAGTTTCTCGGAGAGCACGTAGAGGTGATTGAACAGTTTGATGGGGTCGATGAAGAGGGTCATGTGGGACAGTTTTGAGGAGATCCGCTGTCTCAGGTAGTGCGCGAGGTTCGGTATGTAGTCTGCGGGGACCATGAGCTCTGGCAGCGAATTTGGCGGGGCCATGTCGAAGCTGGTGACGTTCTTGCTGCTGACGGCGCCCAGCGCTATTATGTCGTTGCAGCTCGGGTCGATGACGTTTTCGAGCCTTTGGAGCGACTTCCCGTTCGCGCACAGCATGTTCAAGATCTGTTTCTGGAGCGCGGGGTCGAGGTCCCAGTTGATCCGTATCCACTGCACGTTGTGCAAGGTGTGCGCGGGGTCGCGGTGGAAAGAGTGTATCAGCATTTGGAGTTTGTTGTTCGCGATCCCGCGGCTCTCGTCCTCGTTCAGGAAGCTCGGGATGGAGAAGAGCGTCCAGTTCACGGCGAGGTTCATGTAGTCTGACCTGACGACGTTGGAGTCGTTCAGGTATATGCGCCTGTACACCAGCTTCGAGACCAGCCTGTGCAGCCTCTTGTTCACCATGCACATGTTGATCCTGTCCTGCTGCGGACAATGCGACACCAGCTCTTGCAGCAGCCCATCCTGCAGCGCCAACAACGGGAAGAAACCCATGTTTGTCTCTATATGTATATATAATTATATATAAATATAATTATATATATAAAATGCATATATACACAATAATAATAATATGCATAAGGGATCAAACTTTTCTAATAGAACAAAGAAGTGTGGATTGTAATCACGGAGAGAGAGAGAGAGAGAGAGAGAGACAGTAACGTTACCCTGCGTGATCATCTCTGACTAAGCACGTGCATAACTCCGTACGGCAACGTTGCCATGTGAAAATTCCACAAAAATGCCACAAAAAAAAAAGAAAGAAAGAAGTGTTTTGTGCATGTGAAACTTTTTGTGTTCTGTGATCGCTCAACAAAATATATTTCAGGGGCGGGGCCGGAGATGTGCATGTGAAAGTAAATTGCGGGGTGTGGGGAGTGCACTTGGGTGCTGCAATGTACATCAACAGCTGTACACCACAGCAGGTAAGGGGAAACTCCGCGGGTGTGGCCCCCGTATAGAGAGAGATTCTTCTATGGAGAGACATTGAGAGCTGTGCATATGTCACGCACAAAAGAGACAGTGTTATTAATATGATATTTGCACATGCAGATGCTAGGGGGGCGCGTGCTGGTTATATTTTTCACATGCACAAAAGTTTTTTCATATATAAAGGCGCTTGGTTCCCAATGTAGGTCTGGCATTGACAGTGTTAGACAATATCATACAAATATAAACAGAGTATTATATACAATTATATATAATGACGGGTGGCAGTGGTATTTCTATTCGTGTTAAGAACGTGGACGACAGGGTCAAGTATCAGGAGAACGAGCTGCTGACTGACTACACGTACCACACCAATGTGGTGCACACGAACGGCGACAAGACGCAGTACGAAGTAACGCCAGTCGACAAGCACTACCAGTTCAAGGTCGACCTGCAGACGCCGCGCAAGTTCGGTGTGATGCTCGTGGGGCTCGGCGGCAACAACGGGTCGACTTTCCTGTCGGCCGTGCTGGCGAACAAGAACCGCATCTGCTTCCGCAGCAAGGACAGGTCCGAGCTCGTCGAGCCCAACTACTACGGGTCCGTGACGCAGAGCTCCACCGTCAAGCTCGGGATCGACTCCAAGGGCAAGGACGTCTACGTCCCGTTCAGCTCTTTGGTCCCCATGGTCAACCCAGACGACTTCATCGTGTCCGGGTGGGACATCAACGGAGCCTCCATGGACAAGGCCATGGAGCGCGCCAACGTCCTCGAGATCGACCTGAGAAACAAGCTCGCCCCGCTCTTGAAGGAGTACACCCCGCTGAAGTCCGTGTACTACCCGGACTTCATCGCCGCCAACCAGGACGCACGCGCCGACAACTGCATCAACCGCGACCCCGAGACAGGCGAGATCTCCACCAAGAACAAGTGGGAACACTTGATGCAGATCAGAAAGGACATACAGCAGTTCAAGCAGGATAACGACCTGGACAAGGTCGTCATCCTGTGGACCGCAAACACCGAGAGGTACGTCGACATCGTCCCTGGTGTCAACGACACCATGGAGAACTTGCTCGAGGCTATCAAAGCTGACCACGCAGAGATCGCTCCATCCACCATCTTCGCTGCGGCGTCCATCCTGGAGAAGGCGCCTTACATCAACGGCTCGCCACAAAACACTTTTGTGCCGGGCCTCATTGACATGGCGGAGAAACATGACTCTTTGATCGCAGGTGACGACTTCAAGTCCGGCCAAACGAAGCTGAAGTCTGTCCTGGCGCAGTTCTTGGTCGACGCCGGTATCAGACCAGTCTCCATTGCCTCTTATAACCACTTGGGTAACAACGACGGCTACAACTTGTCCTCCCCACAACAGTTCAGGTCCAAGGAGATTTCCAAATCCTCCGTCGTCGACGACATTATCGAGTCTAACCAGATCCTTTACAACGACAAGTTGGGCAACAAGATCGACCACTGTATCGTCATCAAGTACATGCAAGCCGTCGGTGACTCGAAGGTCGCCATGGATGAGTACTACAGTGAGCTAATGCTTGGCGGTCACAACAGGATCTCCATCCACAACGTGTGTGAGGATTCGCTACTGGCCACCCCACTGATTATCGACCTGGTCGTTATGGCCGAATTCTGTTCCAGAGTCACTTACAGAAACCTGGACGGCCAGGACTCCAAATCCAAGGCCGGTGAATTCGAAAAGTTCTACCCCGTGCTTTCTTTCCTAAGTTACTGGTTGAAGGCTCCTTTGACTAGACCTGGTTACCAACCAATAAATGGTCTAAACAAGCAAAGAGCCGCCTTGGAAAACTTCCTAAGATTGCTGATAGGTTTACCTGCAATTGACGAACTAAGATTTGAAGAAAGATTGAAATGAGTTTTGTTAGAGTTACGTTCACAAAAGAAATTTAAAAATAACAAAAAAAAATAAAAAAATTAAAAATAGATTAATGTATTGTAACGCTTGCGCTTGTTTTTCTTTCCCAAAGAGGAGGAGCAGGGGAGTGTCATTAAACCTCTCTAACAACCTGGGATTGGATTGATTTCCCTCTCTCTCTCTGTCCCTCTTTCTATTTTTCTTTTCCTTTTTTTCTTTGTATTTATATTATATCTAATATTTACCTTGAAAATAAACTTTAAAGTATATAAATATATTAAGATGATGTAAATATCAAATTGTCTTACCTTCTATTTTAATTTATTTTATTTTATGTTAAACAATATAACTCTTTCGTTTCTATAACTTTGTTGCCCATGCGGCTTCGCTATTTTTGACGAACGAAGAATGCGAAAAAGGGCAAACCCGAATCCTAAAGACAATAAAAAGATAAACTTGGCTTTAAAGGGAGAAGCCAAAGACCTCTCAATTGGCCTCGAGATTTATACTGGCACGCAGCTAAAATAAGAGCTCAAAAACCGGGTTCGCGAAACACCTGCAAGGCATAAAGAAAATATATAGGGATGTCGTATTCAGATTCAGTTGAGTCTGCAGCCAGCCTTATCAGGCAGCAAACGGGGCAGATGAACAAATGTCTGGGGCAAAATAAGCTGATGGAAGCGTTACAGCATTGTTCAGTGATGTTGACTGAATTGAGGAACCCGAATTTGACCCCGAAGCAGTACTATGAGCTCTACGTGATGGCATTTGATTCCTTGTCTGTTCTTTCAACGTACCTGGTGGATAACCATCCAAAATATCACCATTTGGCTGACCTGTACGAACTGGTGCAATATACAGGTAATATCATACCTAGGTTATACCTGATGATCACTGTCGGCACAAGTTATCTGAGGATACCGGATTCACCTACGATTGAGATCTTGAAGGACATGATTGAGATGTGTAGAGGTGTCCAGAACCCTATGCGGGGATTATTCCTAAGGTACTACCTTTCACAAAGAACGAAGGAGTTATTGCCCAAGAATGATCTGGAGTTTAATGCCAATTTCATCATGACAAACTTCATTGAGATGAATAAATTATGGGTTAGGCTGCAACATCAGGGACCGTTAAAGAAGAGAGAATTGCGAACGAAGGAGAGGAAAGAGTTACAAATCTTAGTGGGGACACAGCTAGTCAGGCTCTCACAAATATTAGACGATAACTTCGAAATGTACAGGAGCCAAATACTGCCAACAATATTAGAGCAAGTTGTCCAGTGTCGCGATTTTGTTTCTCAAGAGTATTTGCTGGATGTTATCTGTCAAGTATTTTCTGATGACTTCCACCTGCAAACTGCGGACACACTGCTGAAAACTACACTTCATTTACATCCAGATGTTTCCATCAACAGAATTGTATTGATATTAATAGGTAGGTTAAATGATTATAAACATAGAAAGATGGAGGAAGAAAAAGAAATCAATAATCCAACCGAAAAGAAGGACGAAGCAAAGAGTGATGAAAGGAACCAAGATGGAAACGAAAATGGGGATAGCAAAAAAGAAGATAAAGAAGAGAAAAGTGCTGAGGATGAGATACCTGTAAAGAAATCGAAGCCAATTCCAGATGTCAATATTTTTCAAGAATTTGCGACATACCTGGATATGCTAAATCAAGAACGTCCAGATTTATCCCTACAACAATATATTCCGGTCATTGAGAGTATTATAAAGCTGAGTCTGCAGTGGTATCCAAATAACTACGCAAACCTTGATAATTTGTTCGAATTCACAGCTACGAAATATAAGGACTATGGTAAAATGATCCCGAAAGATATCGACCCGTTAATGATAAAACTATTATCCCTCGAAGAGTCCTGGAATGAGGAAAATGAGAGCAGTCCAATATTTTTCTATAATATAATCATAAATTGTCCTTGTTACTTAAAGCTTATTACACTACAAAACGTCGACACACAGAGACATATTATTGGGATCATATTAGATAAATTGATTGTGAATGTCACAGACGATATTGAGGTGAGAACGGATATTAAAACTCCGCTCTCTAAACCTGTAGGGGAAATGCAAGAAAAATCTACTACCAAACATGATCTATATGTGATAGAGAGTAAATCCGAACTTCAAAGTCTACTGAAATTTACTGATCCAGTGGTTGACAAGACACTATCTCATGAGGAGGAGGGTGACAACGATCATAGGACAGAAATTCTTTCAAGTTCTGAACAGGAGACCACCCAGTTTACATTTAATATTCTGCAAGAAAAATTAGCCAAGCTTTGTCACATCATTTTTAAATCACTCGCGATGTCAAAAACTTTAGGCTCCATCGAATCATTAATTGAATGTCAGTTGCTTCTTAGAAATCATTTCTACAAGAGTGGAAAAAATGCTTTGTATACATACCCAGCTATCATCACCAATTTCTGGAAGCTGATAAGAAGATGTAACTTGGAGCTAAAATTCATGGTAGGGGAGGAGAAAGTAGATGAAAAGAAGAAGCTTGAAAATAATATCAAGCAGATATTTAAATACATCTCTCGTTGTATGAGTGACATGTTCAATGCCTGTGGCACAATTGTAATTGATACAGTTTACAAGCTAAACCTAGAATGCGCAGCACTTGCAGACCAACTCCATCTGGCAGAGATATCTTACGACTTCTTCTCTCAGGCCTTTACTATATACGAGGAATCGATCAACGATTCAAAGAACCAATTCCAGGCATTGATTTCGATGATTCAGGTTCTCCAAAAGACCAGATCGTTACATACTGATGACTATTATGACTCACTAATTGTCCGCTGTACCTTGCACGGATCAAAGTTGTTGAAGAAACAAGACCAATGCCGTGCTGTTTACTTGTGCTCCCACATGTGGTGGGCCACCGAACTCTCTGCAATTGGGGAAGAGGAGGGCATCACGACCGATTTCTTCAGAGAAGGTAAAAGAGTGCTTGAGTGCCTACAGAGGGCCCTGCGTGTCTCAGACTCGATCATGGACAACGTCCAGAGTTGTGAGCTGATGATTGAAATCCTCAACAGATGTCTCTATTACTTCATCCACGGTAACGAACAGGAGACACATATCAGCGTGAAGTACATCAACGGGCTAATAGAACTAATCAAGACCAACATCAAGTCTTTGAGAATAGAGGCTGAGTCGTATATCTCGTCTGAGGTTCAGAATGGGGCTCCCGGGTTGGGGACAATCTCATCGCTAAGCTTAAACAGTTATGTAATCAGTCAGGATGGTTCCATTGTTGATATAAACAACGAAGGGAACGTATCAGGCACTCACAAGACACGGCTGGATAGCAGCAAAGCGAACCTCACGTTGCAGATACCAATCCAACATTTCAAGAGAATCTGTGAATATATCTCTGGCCAAAGAGAAGTCGACGAGCGGTTTCAAGTTATACAACTTTAAATAGTATATATACTCTAAAAAAAAAGAAATAAAATTAAATTCCTTTCAACTTCCTGTCTAAATTCACCCTTGCCAATGCAACATATTTATCATTATACCATGATTGTCCGTCTACTTCATCTCATTCCGAAATATATCCTCCAGAAGAATGTAATACAAATACCCTTTCATGTTTTGGATATGTAATCCCCACTAAAACATAATTCACCACCAAATAAATAAACAAAACTGTCATACACAACGGATTACATCACGTGATGTCACAAGCTGAAAAATATAAAGATAAAATAATCATCGTAAATCTCTCCGATAAAAGTTAGCTTGCTTTATTTTTAGATGATCAAAAGTAAAGAACTTGTAAAGGCCACTGTCAGTTACATCTAGAGAAGTCTCGTACTTAAGTTGGGTCTTGGTTCTCTGGAGAAGGAGGGAATTATAAAGGAAGAAAATAAAAAAAAATTGAATAGCGGAATGTCGGTCACTGCTATCTCTAATATGAGGGATGCCAGGATCTGTGTGGTGATGGTTGGTCTTCCAGCTAGAGGTAAGTCTTTTATTTCCCAGAAGATTTTACGTTATCTGTCGTGGCTATCTATTAATGCCAAGTGTTTCAACGTGGGGAACTACAGATATAAGGCCGGTATTATCAGTCCCAAGGCTGATTTCTTCGATTTCAGTAATCCCGAAGGGTATGAGATTAGGGAAGAGGCTGCCAAAAGGGCAGTCGAGGACATGTTGAAGTGGTACAATGAAGAGAACGGTATTGTGGCTGTTTTGGATGCTACTAACAGTACTAGGCAGAGGAGAGAGTGGATCCTGCAAGTATGTAAGGAAAACGACCTTTTACCTATGTTTATTGAGAGCTTCTGTGACAATCCTAACGTAATCGAAACGAACGTTAATGACATTAGTGCAACCTCCCCCGACTACGAAGGGACTGATACTGATGAAGCTAAGAAAGATCTTTATAATAGGATTGCATGTTATAAGGATGCCTACCAGACCTTGAATGTAGAGAATGACAACAGCTTAACTTTTGTTAAACTTGTGAACATCGAGGAAGAGGTCATAATAAACAGAATTCAGTCGTACTTGCAGAGTAGGATCGTGTTCTATGTTATGAATATCAGACCTAAACCCAGAACAATATGGTTATCAAGACACGGCGAGTCTATTTATAACGTGGAGAAAAAAATTGGTGGTGACTCGCTTTTGTCACCAAGAGGTGTACAGTACTCTAAAAAGCTTAAGGAATTGGTCGATGAACATGTTGGAAATGCTCCCTTAACGGTTTGGACCTCTACATTGCGAAGAACTCAACAGACCGCCCAACACTTACCTTTCAAAAAATTGCAATGGAAGGCCCTAGATGAACTGGATGCCGGTGTTTGCGATGGTATGACTTACGAGGAGATCGAAGAAGTATACCCTGAGGACTTCAGGGAAAGAGACGAAGACAAGTACGAATATAGATACCGTGGCGGTGAATCATACAGAGATGTTGTCATTAGGTTGGAACCAGTAATCATGGAATTGGAACGTCAAGAAAACGTCCTTATTATCACCCACCAAGCCGTCCTAAGATGCATCTATGCATACTTCATGAACGTTCCCCAGGAAGAGTCCCCATGGATGTCTATTCCGTTGCACACTTTGATCAAACTAGAGCCTAGGGCATACGGTACCAAGGTGACTAGAATCAAAGCAAATATTCCTGCTGTCAGTACGTATAAAGAGAAGGGTACAAGTCAAGTTGGTGAATCATCAGAAGATAACAATAAATTTCACAAACTATTGGTAGATGCGCCAGAACTAAAACATGATTAGTTTTGCTCCAGCCTATTTTTATTTTTACATTCCAAATATTTTAGCAATACTAAGAAAAATATATATTCCCAAATATTCCCTTATGATACAACACCTAAATCATTTGCATTCATTTACGAGGTTCTATTAATTATATTATACCCAATAATCTCTGTCTCTTCTTTATATTATTAGTATTATATTATACTTTCTGTTGTCGAATTAAGTATATATATATATATTTACAATACCAGCTACATTCAAAATTCGAGTTATATTAGCACTAAAAGATTAACACCATACCTTATAACGCACTGACATAAAAAGAAACTTTGCAGTGCCATTTGAGATACAAATTTCGAATATAGGCATATTATTTCAATCTTTTTTTTTATATTTTGGCAATTTTTGGCTGTCTCAAAAAATTTTTTTATTTTATTTAGAAATTGGTAACTGTTGTCCCCATTAAAATGATAAGGCTTACAACGACACCTACGACGACAAATCTCTGAAGAGAAGATAAACTAAATTACTACTTCAACAATTATTCTAACAGATTTTACTTAATCGAAAGAGACATAGTAGGGGCAGACGTTGTTTTTCTAAGAAGATAACGATGGTTAAACGTCTATTCGGCTTCAAGAAGAGTACTCTCCCAGAGGCTAACCGCGAGAATTCAACTCATCAGGAGCATGATGCCGGTGGTAATAATCAAGACGATGCATCTACACATGTTGGGTCATCTGTGCAATCTTCTTCAATTTTCTCGAGAGGCAAAAGATCATATAATTCCGGGGCATCGTCTATGCGGTCATCCGGGAAAGATAAATCTCATGCGGTACCTGGGTTCTCTGATATTGGTAAGCCACTACGGATCATAGATTCATCTCGGTATTCTAATTTAAGTACTCTAGAAGAAGAAGAAATTGTGTCTGAGAACACACCAGCTGTGGATTCATCTGCTGTCAGTATTATGGACGAAAACAAGGAGGAGATACATTTTGCCCCAGAGATTCAGTTGCATAGAGATATAAGAGAATTAGATAATAACCTTTTAGACTTGATGGCTGATATTCACCAAAATGTTACCAATATTTCTAGAGCAGTGATAAGTGCTATTGAGTACTTTAAGAATTTCCAAGTGGATGATGCCCAGAGAGGACTGCCGACGAAAATGAAAATAACGAACAGCCCGTCACTACGAAGTATATCGAAAACTGTGCTACATTTTTTAGATAATCTTCTGATATCAGATGCCTATTCAAACTCAAGATCAATCCTACTTAGAAGGTATCTGTATTTGTTGAAGAAACTTGGCATAGAGCTCGACACTGACGGAGGGAATCCAACTTTGTTACTCCCGTCTCTAAATATCTACCCAATTGATGATAGCTGTAATCTACCGAATAAAGAAAAGATATTTGAAATTATAGATGAAATTGTCAGAACAGATCCTAAATTACTTTCAGAGGATGAAGGGTCTTTTATTGCTCCAGTTCTCCGCGGAATTTGTAAGAAGTCAGCTATAATTAGTGTTATATTTGGATTGCCAAATATCAGACCCGAACACAATGAACTGATTAAGGTTTTATACAGTCTATTCCCAGATGTCCATTTCTATTGCATACACGATTACATACGACCAGCTGCGACGTCTGCTGTCCTTCCCGAAATGTCGGCTCACACAAATATAGAGGCTGAAGATGATAATACTTACAAATTCACAGCACCATATAGGACGGCTGATAAAAATAAGGCTCCTCCAATCTCTCTATCCATCTCGACACAGAATAGCGAGAAAATTTCTGGTACTCTTGGTGGGTATATCTTTCCACAAATAGAGAAGGACAACACGAAACTATCTAAGTTTGCAGACTCTTCATTCGCAATTACGTGCGCACACGTCGTGCTTGCCGAATCACAAGATTATCCAGATGTTGCGGTTCCGTCGAAGGTATTACAAAGATCCTACTTTAGGACACTATTAGATGAATCGTCAAGATACCCAAAGGGTTCGAAAGAGCAAAAGTCATTCCTAGAGGAGGCACGAAATGTAGAAAAAAATATGAAATGGCAAAATGAACACGTATTTGGACGGGTTGTGTGGGGAGAGAGATCGATAATAAACCAAAGATTGTCAGATTTTGCCATAATTAAGGTCAACCAGGACTGGAATTGCCAGAATTTCTTGGGGAGCAATTTGGACGATATACGAGACCCCACGTTGAAGTTCGATAATGTTTACGTCAAGAAGAAAGTCATGAAAGTATCAGCGGGAACTAAAGTTTTCAAGATAGGTGCTTCCACCGGTTATACGTCTGGAGTAGTCAACGCAGCAAAGCTAATATACTGGGCTGACGGTAAGTTACAAAGTAGTGAGTTTGTGGTTTCGTCGCCACAACCCCTGTTTGCAAGCGGGGGTGACTCAGGAGCATGGATCCTGACCAAACTAGACGACAGGGTCGGTTTAGGTGTGCTGGGTATGCTACATTCCTACGATGGTGAAAGGAAACAATTTGGCCTGTTCACACCAATAGGAGACATACTTGAACGTCTGCATGCAGTTACTGGAATCCAATGGGATATAGATAACAATGTAGAGTAGGTCCAATTTTTTAAGGAACATTAAATAGTCTTTTTTTTTTTTTTTTTTTTTTAGTTTAGTTTAGTTTTTAACTGCAATGCTCTAAACAATACCGGTCGAATTGTTTTGTTACAATTTATATCAAAGTATATACTCGTACCGTTCATTTAAGTCATTTGAAGGTTTTTTTCCGCTTTTCCCCTGGCAAAAAGGCTTTGTGAGGCTTATCCCGCTTTTTTTTTTTTTAAAGGTATTTTCCCACCTCAATGTTTATTAATTTGGAACAATGCTAAAATACAGATGTGTAATGCGGTGAATCAGATACCCACTAGATTCGGAGAACAAACTTCTCAGGTAATATAATCTCCCAATCCGTCTAACAAAGTACTATCACCCCTCAAAAAAAAAGTAGTCATGTTTCCTTAATAGTCCTTCCTCGTCAAGCCTACAGCCGACGGATGCCAATTTCAGTCCAGTTTCCTCTTAAAACCTTTTAGAGGTCCAGAACGTCCAGTTGAAGAAGGTTTCCCAGCACAATTCAACAATATTACCAGCCTGTAATGTCATTTCTAGATAAAGAGAAAAATTCTGGGTGCAGCAAATTCGTGTTTCCTAACCATACTGGATCGAGTGGCTAAATGGTTTCAAAGACGACCTCAACAAAACTGCGACTTTTTTTAATCTCATCGTTAATATCTACCGTGCTTTTCTGAAATTTCGTTCATACAATTACTATCTATGTTTCTCCCATCAGATAAATCCCAATGATATTCTTGTAGCGGGAGCCAAAGGTTTCTACTGAATTAATTGAATATAAGTAGATAAACGTTTTGCAAGACTTTTTTTTTGTTTCTTTTCGAGACAACTAAATATCTCTCTCTTCAAAAGCCTTATAAGTCGCTAAGATTACATTCCTTTTCTTTCACAAAAGTACTAATTATTCTTTTAACTGATAAATAACAACCTACAACTATTACAATCATTAAGACAGCCAGGATTTGAACCGGTTTTCAAACGGCCAACGTAAGGGATTAAATTATTACAAGAAGAATAAAATTTAAACTACAGCCCTAGATATTTTGGTGTTTGGTTAAATTGATAAAGATCGCAAGTTTACTAAGATCTTTTTACTTTATTATTAGTATTTTTTTGGATTCTGAAAATACATACCCTCCCCCCAATCATATTTTTAATAATTTTTAATTCCAACAATGTTTTTACGTACACCAACGAAGAAACAACATCAGAAAAACCTACATACGCCCCCAAGAGGCGATGAAGAGACCATATTGGGCGGCCCGACAAGGAAGCTTCTAAAAAGTTTGAGTGGAAAAGCGCACTTGACATTTGACACCAAATTCGGTAGCCATTCGCATATGAAAACACCTAATGCTAGTCCTGATCCCAAAAGTGAATCTGCCAAGAGGCGAAATCTACCACAACCATTAGACTTATCTCACAATTTATCCAGTACAATGAACAACGGTAAACTAACCAAAGATTTTGGAACAGTGTTGGAGGACAACGACCACAATCTTGAGCCTTTGCTTTTAGGATCACCATTAAGGATCACCAGGAAAAGGTCAACTAAAATCAAAGACAAATCCAAAGTCCCAAATTTTGATAAACAGAAGAAAACACCTAATACCATGCCCTCAGAAAATAGTAACGTTTCTACGATGATAAGTTTTGCAAGCGATACAAATACGTCAAAAAAATATGTTAATGAAACATGTTGTATTTGTGATGAGCATATCTCAGCCACATTTCTTGGTGAGAAGACAATAGAATTTGAATGTGGTCACATTTCACATTATGAATGCTATTTGATAATTTTTGGTGAGACATATAGCGGGAGTAAGTACCAAATGTGTCAAATATGCGGAGCTAATTTTGAACCATTGGATGATGATGTAATATCTGATTTAACCTCAAAAATCCTAACTAAGAAAAAGGATTCAAGTAGCTTCCAGCTTCCATACTCCATGCACAGTACGGCTGCGGTGCCAAGGTCAATGTTGGACAGAGAGCCGCAGAACACTCCGGTAGAGAAGATTATCCAGTCGTCGCAAATCACCTCTAGCGGATTCAAGACACCGTCATTAGATTGTAACCCATTTGATGACATTAATATAGATGAAGATCTTGAATCTGAAGATGTCATAAGAACATCATCAACATCATCTATAATAATTAATGGCTTGAAAATTGATCTGGAGGAGAAATTAGAAACGGAGCAAGATATTGTAGATTCTCCGATTGTAAGAAGAAATGGCTATGATAACATCGAGATATATTTCCCTGATACCAACAACAACCATTTAACCAAGTCTAATAAAAACGTAATTTCTAATGACCACAAAATTTCAAACTCCACAGATTTTGATGAATCAGAATTCAGAAAGCAACTACGTTCATCAATCGATACTCGAGTCTTCAATGATTCACAAAGTACACCATCTGGAGAATTACTTATGCTTAGCCAATTTAACTTCTCAACTGACGGTGAATTTTGGATGAATGCAATAACGGTTTTATTCTTTAGTGATTGCTTAATTTTCTATGATAACTTGGATGAACAAATCAAAGGAAACTTACCAATCGATCAAATATCATCAGCTGTAGAAATATCAATGAAGGATAGACCAGTGCTCGTTATTGAACTCATGAGTTGCTCGTTGCCTCAAGTATACATGCGCTGTGACGAAGTTGTAACACCAACTAATGAAAATATCCGGAAATGGGCATTCTACTTGAACAATGTGCACGACGAGGTTCCATCACTAATCGATTTAACAGATTGCTCCATATCTGTTATGCCAATTGAACTCTCTGTTAAATATGAACAAGAGGTCCTGAGGCGTAAAATAAACAGCCAAGACTTACACCAACTGTGGGAGAAACCTGCGAATGAAAGGAACGTCTGTATTATACTATGTTTGGATAGGAGATCGCTCCTGAAAAACGGTCAGGATATCAGATCGTATATTAAAACGCTTTTGAACCGTTTATCGCCAAAAGATACGCTGGCGATAATATCAATAGGCAAAAACGGGAAAGGCGATCAAGGACCGTTCGGTACATTTGTTGGCCCGATAGACAAATACTGGTCTGGATGGGCCAGTGTCCTGAATGACATCGAAAGGGATTATTCAAATGACAGTTATTACAGGTTTTCCAACGAACTCGAGGAACACCTCGTAATATCGGACACATGCTTCCGAGTAGTCAGCACTATCACTTCAACGGACACTGGCGTATCCCGCCAGCTGATTATGCTGAACAGCGACAAGTCTTCGCATTCCGTTTTCAATGAACATATAATTCGTGAAAACCCGAAACTCAAGAAGAAATACGAGTTCCTAACTGTCCAGAACCACTTTAACATCGTCAACCACAACATCGACGAACCATTAGAGATCGAGTATCTGCGCAACTGGGATGTGTCAAATATGACATTAAAGTTTAACCACCACCACGTATGGCTGGGACATATGCACCGTGGTGAAAGGAGATCAGTTAGTCTTCCAAGCAATGAAGGAACCGTTGAAGTGGAATGGTACGACAACAACCACAGACACCACGCAAAAACGTACCCACTATAAAGTAGAAAAAAAAAAGGATGTTCTTGATGTGCCTTAGAAAAAATATGCATAAAAACTTTGAATGCAGTTGTTGTTTTGTAGAGAGTCCTGATTAAACAACGGTATGAAAAGAATCCTTTAAGCCCATCCACCACGACATACCCTGCGACGAATCGCGTCGCAACCACCGCCATTTCCAAATTAGTACATTTTGTTATTTTTTCGCGTTTCTCCTCCCCCCTCCAGAGATCTCCGCTCCGCTCTCGAAATATATATAGTTTCCACTGTATTCCTGCAGGAGAGGCTATGCCCTGTCTGTACCCCTGGCCAGGGGGCAGACATGACATGCAGTGCTCAGAAACCATCGCAGTACTGTCCCCCCTCTCCCTCATTGCAACTCCTGCGCAAAAAAGAAACGAGGAGATCGAGATTTCGCCACGAAAAAAAACTGTACTGCGGCATTCTCTGGGGGAAAGTCTGGCCCGGTTTTTTAATTGCTTTTTTTATTGAATTTTCGCGATGTAAGAGAGTAAACAAAAAAAAAGGGAAAAAATAAAAAAAAAGAAATAATTAGCTTAGACAAGACCGTAGAACTGTCGTAAAAAGTGGTGTAGGAAACGAAAATCAAAACAAACGCCAAATGTTGGAAAACAGGGCGGTGCGCGGTCGTGTCTGTGAGAAAGCACTGAGTGTCTATACCGGATCGAAGTAAAAACACACACTGGCGATGCCCAAAAAGCAAAAAAATACAAATTGGAATTAACAGAAAAACCGCGAATATTTTTTGATCTGCAGAAACAATAATAAACAAGCAAACAATAACAATAACAAAACAAAACAAAACAAAATAACACAAAGAACTTCCCTCCATGGGTACAACAGTAGGAAGGAGAAGTGAGCAATAACAATAACGCCTCTATTTTGCAGGAGAAAAGCTTGGTGCCCATAGCTAAAACAGCGCTGTAAGACGAGAGGGGAAGAGTGAATTAAAAAAAAATAGTAAAGAAATAAAAAAAAAACTTATAAATACCAGATCGAGTTTATATTAATTTTTGTAATTAGCTCTTTTTCCACTTTCTTTTGTTTTCATTAGAAGGTCAAGAAAATATATCTTCATTTATCTAACATAAAAAAAAATAACAAAGTTTTTTCCAAACTTTAAAAATTTCCATTCGCTTTTTTCCCGCATCCCTACCATATAAACAAAATAATAAAATGCAATTCAAGAACGTCGCTGCTGCCGCTGCTGTTGCCTCCATCGCCGCTGCTGATGGTTACACCCCAGGTCAACCATTCAGTACTTTGACCCCAACCGGTACTTTCCAATGTGCTCAACCAACTTACTCCGCTAGTTTCGGTATTGCTGTTAAGCCAATCGCCTCCTCTGTTGCTAAGAGAAACGTCGTCTCTCAAATCGGTGACGGTCAAATCCAAGCTACCTCTGCTCCAGCTAAGGCCGCTTCCCAAGTCAGCGACGGCCAAGTCCAACAGCCAACCACCACCAAGCCAACCACCACTTTGGCTCCATCTTCCTCTAAGGCTTCTTCTTCCAAGACCTCTTCTTCCGCCTGTCCAACCACCCCAGTCCAAATCAAGGAATCTTCTTGTAAGAACTCCGGTACCTTGCAATTGACCTTGAAGGACGGTGTCTTGACTGACGGTAAGGGCAGAGTCGGTTCCATCGTTTCCAACAGACAGTTCCAATTCGACGGTCCACCACCACAAGCCGGTGCCATCTACGCCGCTGGCTGGACTATCACCCAAGACGGTAACTTGGCTCTAGGTGGTTCCGATGTCTTCTACCAATGTCTATCCGGTAACTTCTACAACTTGTACGACCAACACATTGCTGAACAATGTTCTCCAATCAACTTGGAAGTTGTCTCCTTGGTTGACTGTTAAATATAGAAAGAAACAAAACAACTTTTTTCTTTTCTTAATTTTTAAACACTTCAAAAAAAAAGAATGAATGAAAAAAAAAATAAGATAAACCCATCTTATTTTGAAATAAAAACAAAAATATATCAGCTTTTTTTTATTATCGTTCAGACTTTTGAATTATTAAGGTTACTAATTTTTTTCCTACTATTTTTCAGTTCGACTTTTTTATTATAATGCATTTTCTAGGATTGTTTTTTAGCAAAATCAAAGCTAAGCAAGGTTAGTTCCAGTCGGCTCAAATGGAATTGTACCTTTGCTTCAAATTTAGGTGAAGAAGAAATATTTGGATAAAACTTGAATATTTTTTTTTTCTTATACCTCTATATACCATATTCCCCCAATAGATACCCCCTCAAGTTTTAATTAAACATAGTTTTTTTTTTATATATTATTATAAAAGGTTTTATTTTATTTTTGTTATAGGAAGAAAATGTGCGTTCACAGAGACTATTATTTGTATTTTGTCTTTGAAAAGACGTTTATAAAATTATATATAAAAAAGGTAAATAGATGGGATTGGTAGCTCCCCATCGAATTAAAAAAGAACTAAGGATCTGGAACACACACTCATTATTGAAGAAAATACGTGGTGACCAGCCATGAAACATGGGAGAAGAATCAAAAAGTTATGCTAAGGAATGGATGCGATCTCATGAATGCAAGTAATGGTAAAAGCGGTAAAAAAAAGAATTACTTGCGAATTTTCAATGGATCAATGCAAAATGGTTGTTGTATAAAATGCCTAGAAAAATAATGGAAAGATCCTTTCGAAACCCACCAGTGGTTTGCGATCAGAAATTTGCCGTTTTAGAGAAATCTTTCTTAACACTGGACTAAGTCAATAGCAGACAAGTGGACAGCAGTACATTGGGAGCCAATGTGTTGGTCGTACAAGTTGTAGAAGTTACCAGATAGACATTGGTAGAAGACATCATTGTCACCAATAGCCAAGTTACCTTGTGGGGTCAAAGACCAGCCGGCGGCGTAGATGGCACCGGCTTGTGGTGGTGGACCGTCGAATTGGAATTGTCTGTTAGCAACGATGGAACCGACTCTACCCTTACCATCGGTCAAGATACCGCCCTTCAAGTTCATTTCTAGAGTACCGTCAACCTTACAGGAAACAGCACCGACTGGGTCGTTACTACTCTTACCTTGTTGGACTTGACCGTCACCAATTTGAGCAGCGGCGGTACCAGTTGCTTGGACTTGACCGTCATGGATTTGAGAAACAGCGGCAGCTGTTCTGTTAGTTGCTTGGATTTGACCGTCACCAATCTGGGAGACAGCAGCAGCAGGAGCCTTGGTAGCAGCTTGGATTTGACCGTCACCGATTTGGGAGACAGCAGCCTTAGTAGTTTTGGTAGCGGCTTGGATTTGACCGTCACCGATTTGGGAAACAGCAGCGGCTTGAGTCTTGGTAGCGGCTTGGATTTGACCGTCACCGATTTGGGAAACAGCAGCGGCTTGAGTCTTGGTAGCGGCTTGGATTTGGCCATCACCGATTTGGGAAACAGCAGCGGCTTGAGTCTTGGTAGCGGCTTGGATTTGGCCATCACCGATCTGGGAGACAGCAGCGGCTTGGGTCTTTGTGGTGGCCTGAATTTGACCGTCACCAATTTGGGAGACAGCGGCAGCCTGGGTCTTTGTGGTGGCTTGGATTTGACCGTCACCAATTTGAGAGACTGGAGCCTTGGAAGGCGCTAGAGTGGTGGTGGCCTTTGTGGTGGCCTGGACTTGGCCGTCACCGATCTGGGAGACAGCTCTCTTAGCGACAGAGGTAGCGATAGGCTGGACAGCGATACCGAAGGTGGAAGCGTAGTCAGTGACACCGCCCTTGTAGGTAGCGGATGGGGTCAAGGTGGACCATGGCTCGTGTGGAGCGTAGGCAGCGAAAGCGGAAGTAGCCAAAGCGGAGGCAGCTAGAGTCTTTTTATATTGCATTATTTTCTGATTTTGTTGAAGTAGTGTTTACTTGTTTTTTGTTTTTGATGTTGTATATATCTTAATAGTAAGACAGAATAGAGAGAGGAAATTTGTTTTCAAGAACTATGGCTGGGGGACGGGCTTTATATATGCAAGAATTATACATTCTGGGTCCTTGTCATTTTTATTATTAGCAGTAAGTAATATTAATAAAAAGCCAACCATCCGAAAAATAGAAAACCAGCATAATGTCCATAAACTTATTTTTAGAAGAGTTTATAGATTCACGAGGGGTGTTTATTCCGAAGGAGGGAGGCGGGATATAATTTTAGTCCCTGGGAATCGGAAAGTATTTCCAGCAATAAACCTACTTACATAACCTAAAATAGTAAAGAAATCGAAGTATCCCAATGTTAAGTGGGCTTATGATGGGGGGGGGGGAAGTGAGTTAAAAAACGATAAGTTAGCTGTCCCTCAATCAAAAAGAAAGAAGTGGTATATTTATCGAGGGATGGACAACTAAAATAGAATGGCAGGTTTGTCAAAAAGTGGATTATCATGCTTCCGTCAGTAGAGTTGACAAGTGAACGAAGATCAAAAAGTGTAGAAGGCTTCGTTTTCCATGCATCCAATAAAAAAAAAAGAAGGCTGCCCGAAGAAAAGTGCGTACAAGCAACAAAAAAAAGTAGTAAAAATAGAAGAAAAAAATGAAAAAAGCAACGCTGCGCAGGGTAAATTTCCCATCAAACTTCCGTCTTGGGTAAAACAGCCAAGGGCAGAGAGAAAATCCGTTGTGCTGCATAAAAACTGGGACAGACATGCAGCACGGGCCGGGCCCGTCCTCCAGTTTTTATGCAGCCCTAAGAGCTAGGTCACGTGGACGTCAAAATACGCTATGAAATCTATCTATCTCTGTAGCTGGGCCCCTGGGGTGGTACGGTACGATCCCCCCCACGTCATTCTTTTACGGTTGCTTTTTTTCTTTTTCACTGATTGTTACCCGGCCCGCGAGTTTTGTGCTGGTTGACTCTCACGCCTTGTTCATTTTTTCTCGCTGGCTGTGAAGTGAGAAAATGTGCTTGTTGACGGGTGCGTTCGCCCATCTTTTCGAGCAAAATGGCGGGGCTTTCGTTTACAAGAAGGTGTCAATGGCGGGTTGAAAGGGCTGGGCGGAGGGCTGGGCGGTAAATACCAAGCTGGAGAGAATGGTTTTTGACACATTTGAGTTTAAAATTCAAAAGGCTTGACATATGATTAACTTTTTTATTGATTAAGCCATCTTATTTTCTGCTTTAAAACTTTATTATTGCTGCGTCGGAGTTACTTGGGTTTCCCACCTCCAGCATAAGATATAATTGAAATGGCTGTACCCAGCTGTAGTTTTAACTTGTATTGCTAAACAACTTAAAAAAAGTGGCTGAGTTTTGTATCTTTAGTACTTTCACTTTCGGTGCTTTCACCTTTGGTCATATTTTTTTTGTGTATGTGGTTACAAAAATACTGACTGGTTACAATAGTTGACTTGTAAGAAACAAAAAAAAAATAATAGAAGGACTTGCCCAATGCTTGGCAAAGAACAAGTGAAAATTAAAAAAAAAAAACTGATATAAATATAGGACCCTTTTCTTCAATTCATTTGCATATTTTTTTCTTATCTCACAACTCATACAACATCATCAAAGAAAATTACAAATACTCATCTTATCACAGATAATGCAATACAAAAAGACTCTAGCTGCCTCCGCTTTGGCTACTTCCGCTTTCGCTGCCTACGCTCCACACGAGCCATGGTCCACCTTGACCCCATCCGCTACCTTCAAGGGCGGTATCACTGACTACGCTTCCACCTTCGGTATCGCTGTCCAGCCTATCGCTACCGCTGTCGCTAAGAGAGACGCTGCTTCTCAAATCCACGACGGCCAAGTCCAGGCCACCACAAAACCTACCACCACTCTAGCGCCTTCCAAGGCTCCAGTATCACAAATCGGTGACGGTCAAGTCCAAGCTACTACAAAGACCCAGGCTGCCGCTGTCTCCCAAATTGGTGACGGTCAAATCCAGGCCACCACAAAGACCCAGGCCGCTGCTG
>CAPT01000112.1:0-44041 GCA_001039675.1 Nakaseomyces delphensis CBS 2170
GGACTTCACACAAAATAACATAAAAATAAATAAATACTGGGTATAAAAACAAAAAATATGAAAAATATGAAAAATATGAAAAAATTGAAAAAAATTTGAAAAAAAAAAATAAATGACGTCATTTTCAATTTTACCCGGATAGAGTCACGTGATCTCAAAATATACTTTGGTACGATATTTGTTAACTTACCCGGTTTGTACTTCAGATCCGGGTAACTGTTTTCCAAATTTTTTTTTTTAATTTTTTCAATTTTTCAATTTTTCAATTTTTCAATTTTTCAATTTTTCAATTTTTCAATTTTTACAATGAAAAAATTGAAATAAATTTTGCGATGAGCTTTCTTGTAGCCAATGACGTTTTTATGTTTCAATTAATAATAATTTAAGAAACCTTTATTTGAAAAAGACTTTAAAATAGTATTGGTTTTTATTATCAAATACTCAAGAGGTGCGTGCACATATTAAAGGAAGGTATTTCAAATTATTTAAAAAAAATTTCCCGGTGGGAAAGGAAAAAGGGAGGTAATATAAAACTCTTTCCAAAAAAAAAAAAAAGAAATAATGTCTAATAATAGTATTAAGTTGCTGGCTGGTAACTCTCATCCTGAGCTAGCCGAACTACTGGCGAAAAGACTGGGGGTTCCCTTGTCTAAGGTGGGTGTTTATCAATATTCTAATACGGAGACATCTGTCACTATTGGTGAGAGTATTCGTGACGAGGATGTATACATTATCCAAACGGGGATTGGCGAACAGGAGATTAACGACTTTCTAATGGAGCTACTGATACTAATTCACGCTTGTAAAACGGCATCCGTGAGAAGGATCACCGCCGTCATCCCAAATTTCCCATATGCCAGGCAGGATAAGAAAGATAAGTCGCGTGCACCAATTACTGCGAAATTAATTGCGAACTTGTTAGAGACGGCTGGTTGTGATCATGTTATCACCATGGACCTGCATGCTTCTCAGATTCAAGGGTTTTTCCACATTCCGGTAGACAACCTATATGCTGAGCCGTGCGTGTTGGACTATATTAAGAACAAGACGGATTATAAGAACTCTGTGTTGGTGTCACCAGACGCAGGTGGTGCCAAGAGAGTAGCCTCTCTCGCGGATAAGTTGGACCTAAATTTTGCACTGATTCACAAGGAAAGACAAAAAGCAAATGAAGTCTCCAGAATGGTTCTGGTTGGTGATGTCTCAGGTAAGTCATGTCTGCTAATTGATGATATGGCGGATACCTGTGGTACCTTGGTGAAAGCCTGTGACACATTAATCGAACATGGAGCTAAAGAGGTAATTGCTATTGTCACCCACGGTATCTTCTCTGGTAATGCTAAAGATAAACTAAGCAACAGTCGTTTGTCTAGAATTGTGTGCACTAATTCTGTGCCCGTTGATCTTGACCTGCCGATTGTTGACCAGATTGATATAAGTCCTACCGTAGCGGAAGCTATTAGAAGACTACACAATGGTGAATCTATTTCTTACTTATTCACCCATGCTCCACCAATATAGGACTATAGGACAGTCTTTAATGTTATATCAATAGTCTCGTCACAAGAAAAAAAAACATCTGGAGAGTAGGAAACTCAATTGTTTTATTTTCATCTTAATGATAAAAATACTCCACAAAATTGAAATTGTAGATTTAATTTATATTTCTTGCTGTTTAATTGGCCTCTAACCCTTCGGTTTTAACTTATAACTAGCCTTATTTTGTATCAGGTGAACAAATTAAATGGATTATAAATACAAAAAATTACATAATTAAAATTACTAACGGCAATAATATTATTCATATAGAAATGATTCTTTGATGAGAATTAAAACCTATTCAATAAAAATAAAAGAACAAAACAAAATGAGAAAAACTAATTAATGACATTGTTATTAGAACAACAAAGAAAAAGGCAGAGATTTTATAATATATTAACCCAGGAATATTAAAAAAAATGTAGTTTTATTTGTTTTGGGGGAAAAGGGGAGGGGTGTAGACATTGAGAGCTATTCCAAGCTCATTACATTCAAAACAAAAATATTTTTTACTCTTAGTGCAGGAGTAAATATAAAGTGCCAAGCGCACAAGAGATTGTCATGGTACTCTAGGAAGTTGTTTAGAAAATATGTACGCAAAAAAAAAAATAAATCAGGTATTAATAGGAACAAATTCAAACATTAGCTGCCATAAAGTGTAAGAATTTAGATCTTCTTTTCCTGTCTAAGTGATTCGAGTGTGACAAGTTCGGAGTTGACACAAGTTTTCTGGCCCTGGCGGACGTTTTTTTTCTCTCAACCAAGAAATCTCGACGTAGCAATTTCTCATAGGAGATCAATTTTCTGATATTTTCATTATAGTCAGAATAATTGGTATGATTATGTCCATCACTGATTTCTGTATAGAATAAGACATACGCCGTAATTGGATTATTATCTTCTCCAACAAATTTTATCACTGCTTCCTCTGATATAGATTCAATGGTTTCATCATCATATAACAACCAACCATATTTTTCATGCTTACATACAGACACGTAGTGTCCATGTGTCGGACTCCCTCCAACGTGGAGAACTATTCCGGAAAGTTCATATTGTTGATTAATGGTACCCTCGAAGGAACACACATTTAATTTCAACGGATAATGAATGGCATTGAATAATTTGGAATTTGTTAAACCATTACATTTAAATCTCTTAAGATGCAGAGCTAGAATTTTTGGTAAAGTTTGAAAACCCACAGTTTTTTCTGCTTCTTGAAGTCCGAAGCATTCATTACAGTAGAATTTATTTGGTCCACCAAGAATTTCTCTTTGGTGGAAATTATGGAATATATCTTGGATATTAATAGCCTCATCTGTTCGAATTTCAATCGGAATGTCCAAAAATGGTTCTTCATTTGAAACAACAGCATCACACGTTAGACATTTGATTTTATTTAATAATCTACCTTCGAAATATTCCTTAACGAAATCTTGGTCACAGTTTTGCTCATCCAGCGAAGAGCTAGCCAAATAATCTGATTTATAACTTTTCATGTAATCACTCATGTGATTTAGCAGAAAGTTTAGGAACTCATGTGCATCTTGTTGCATAGTAGTATCAAATAGTGGGTTCTGTCTCTTCAGGAGCTTTACGAATTCAATTGGGGAGACAACTCCAGTTAAATATTTGTTCTCGGTGATGCATTCCATAATATCCTTTAAAGCGTTATAAAGATGGTGTGCCTGATTGGCGTAAATTAAATGGTCGATATTCAAAACAGGTCCATGGATTAGAGCCAGTTTTTTCCGTGCTTCAATATTAAGATCGTTATCCCAGGATCTAATGTTTAAATAGGCTTCAGAATATGCTATATTGATCTCAGGATTACCAACGATGATATGTTCACATCCACTGTGTAATCTTGCGGCGGCCACGTCAGTGTTTGTAGGTTCTGTACTGTTGTGTGTCAAACCAGACATTTGTTCAATATCATTCGACACACTTTTCATGTCATTTGACTTGCTTCTTTCGTCCATACATGAATCATGGTTGGGAGTCGGTAGTGGTTTATCATTAACACTACTTTGGACACTATTATTTTTAGACTTGTATAACTCTTTAAAGAAGCTCCTTCTATTATCTTTCTTCTTCGTTTCTAAATCCTTGGTTTCTATAACACCACTAGCTCCTTTTGGTTGTTGTGATATTGGTAAAACTGACGGTAGTTGTGTCTGCTGCTTTTGGTCTATGTTCATCGAACACTCTTGTGGCTGGACTGCGGGATCTGTAGGCACATGGGAGCCTAAACTTGAAGTGGACGTATTACTTCTGGTAGATGATTCCTCTTCTTGATCGAGAATCTCGTGTATATAGTTTCTTGGATTGTTAGCATTGTAGAACTCCATACGAACCCTATTCTCCAGAGGGTATCTTTCTGGAAACTCCAAGATACGTCTTCTAAATTCCGGTAAGTTATATATACACTGTAGAATGGAGTTGCAATAGCATGTATTACCAAAGTTCTCATATCCAAATAATTTATTAGATCCGTCGCCAAACGGCAATTGTGTCGTGATATTGGTCTCTACTCCAATTAGTTCACATTGATTATCTGATGAAAAGTTATCCGGTTGTGTAGCAGGATTAGTTGTTATATAGTTTTTCTCGTTAAGATCAGCAAATATACCCTCGTTGAAAGACGTCGTATTAACTTCGTTCACGTCGTTGCTGTTATTGTTATCCACCACCGGGGTGCTCATTAACGGAGAGTCCGACACGCGGACTTGTTTGGATTCGGGGATTACTCTAGGCCTCCTAGCATCAACATTTCTTAATTTATCTTTCTTTCTCTTCCTATCTTGGTCATGAATAACAGGCGATATGTGTAAAAGTTTTTTAAACATTTATCTGTATTCTCTACTGAAATGAGGCCAAGTTGATAAACGAAGTTAGCGCTTATTAAAGATTGACATGGAAGAAACTCTAAATATATATGTATATATATATGTGTGTGTGTGTGTGTGTGTGTTTATTTGTAACATTATCATTTATTAGCTATAGCTAAACAGCTATCATGGAAGAACTCAACAGATATCTCTTGGGTGAAGAGAATAAAGAAACCCGAAAAAGAAAAGACCCTTCGATATTGTCCTTAAGGAGTTCTGCATTTGATTTACAATGATGTGACACGGATATTCTGTACTTAGGGGTACGAATTACGATATTTTTCTGCATGTTTTAGGAGATGTTCAAAGCCAATGCATATCACGCACAAAGGAGAGAAGGTTTGAGCTATTCGTAGTTACTTGTACAGCCTTGTAAAGAGTAGATTGCAAGGTAATAGTTACAGAGTTACAGTAGAAAACGTTCCAGGGCCTCATCTCTCAACATATCTGCTCGTTTTGTCCCAAAGATTCTTATCACTGCACACATGCAGGAGGGTCCCCTTTTCGACGAATAGCGGAGAGCGGAGGGGAGGAAGGACATAGGGCCCAGTAAACACACAATCAGTTTACTGGGCGTTGTGAAGAAAGGAGGGGGAATGGACAAGCACGGGGACCAAACACGGTAAGGACATGTTCTGCACGAAGAGTTTGCCATCTGTAGAAGGGGGAAGAAAACATTATTCTCTCTTTTCTTCTTGCTCTCCCTCTCTTACAGAAAAGAAAATTACGTATTGCTGCTATTAGCTTTCTCTTATACTTCCGTTCCTGCACCCATTATACGTATGGTAACAAAGACATGATCTTAATGCAACGTGACACGACTTTATAGTCTGGAAAACTTGGCCCTGTGGAGAAGGAGGAACTAAGTTGAAGAATCAGGATTAACACAACTGGTTTCCTAAGAAATTAGCGATGCTCATGAAAAACTTGACATCCATTATTGATGAATACATTAACAACTGGGAAAACATGATTTTATAACACTTTCTATTCCCTTTATATACGATTTAAATACACTACTCGTCTTCTTCTCTAGGGTCCCCGATGCCGTCCTCGTAGATGGCAAATATACATTCTGCCTCAGGTAAGCACGGGGAGTCCACTACTTTACAGTAACGTTGACAGCCCCTACCCTTCTTGAAACCTAACCTTGTAGTCGATGAGTGCGCCATGATATTACCTCCAATAGGCTTCTTGGGGTCTGGGTTAAAAGTCATACCACCGTCCACTTGTGCCACGACTTGGTTTGTAACCACTACAGCGACACCAAATTGGTCTGCTAATCTTTGCAACGCCCTCATGAATTTTGCGAGATGCATTTGTCTCGCACTTAGTTCACCACGGCCGGAGAAATCAGTCCTATAAAGCGCCATGACAGAGTCGACAACGATTAAAGAGAACCTCGATTCACTCATCATCTGTGCCGCGGCATCTAAAAGTCTGAGTTGATGGTCAGCGTTGTAGGCTCTAGCATATGCGACGTTATTAAGCGCGTCATCAGGGTCAAGACCAAATCTTTGGGCTATTGACACCAACCGTACGGGTCTGAAAGTACCTTCAGTATCTATGTACAAACATTTACCTTCCCCACCACCAATGTCCAGCGGTATCTGGCACGTTACAGCTAGAGTATGGCACAATTGTGATTTACCAGTTCTGAACTCACCAAAAAGCTCTGTGATAGACCCGGTTTCAACTCCACCTCCTAGCAAAGTATCCAAATTTTTGGAGCCCGTAGTTAAACAAATCATCTCCGATCTTCTCATATGGAAGTCGGCCGCGGTGACAAACCCCATCGGTACTAACCTTGCAGCTTCATTAAGCAACCTGTCAGCTTTGGTCTCTGAAATACCCTTGATTTCAAGTAAATCCTTTTTTGGAGCGTACGCAACAGCCTCTACAGTATGTAGCCCGCTCTCTCTGAGTTTCTTAATATCAGTTGATGTAATACCGTTCACCTGTAGCTTCTCCAAGGGTACGAATGAAACCAGGGCTACATCTTCCTCTTCCATAGCGTCATCTCTCACTTGACCATGATGGAACAACTCCCCACCATTACTGGAAGATTGAGTTGTGTCCTGCGGAGCTGTAGACATCAACGAGACGTTTATCTGGGAGTCAGGTACTGCGTGCATATGTTCTTGTTCAACTTGCGACATCTTGTTTTTATCTGAATCTTGCTAAACTCTATTCTAGAAGAAAAAAAACTTATTACAGGGTTATAGCAGCAGTTTTCAAACGAACAATATCTTCAAACAATTAATTAGCAGTTATTTTAGGAATAGCTTCTACGGTTACTGACCTGCTAGTTGCTTAGAAGAGGTGGCGAGTATGATCTCATCGAGGGTTTATTGGCCTTCTGAAGGAAAAAAGATAATTACACGAAGTTCAGATTAACGCGTTATTTTTAACTGCAAACTAAAAAGGAAATTATGTAAACAGATTCTTGCAGAATACCAAAGTCAGGTGTAAATCCGTTTGTGATGATCTTAATTTCTGTGTGTGTATGAACAAAACACAACAATTAATCGATGAAATGTTTAGTATTGCTCTTTTTAAAAGACTTAAAAAAAAATTAATGATTGCATTACATTATATACAAGGAACGCTGAGTTATATATGTGTTGTTTGAAGAAAGTAAAGAGGAGGAAGAGTGCAGTGGAACTGCATCATCTCCCAGTGCTGTGTGTTCATATCTAGAATACTATAGTCAAATTTTCCTGTTACAAGAAAAATCGAATATTAAATGGGAAAACATTGACGAAACAATGTTTTTTTATTAGTTAGTTGGTAGTGTTTCCTCAACGACAAAGTCTTTAATATATTTAAAAAAAAAAAGTCTTTTTGGATGTTAAAAAAAAAAGAACCATTATATTCCTCGATCAATGCAAGTTTAAAAGTTTTCATAATACGTTCAGAAAATTTATTCGTCTAGTTCTTAATTTTTATTGTCTTGATAATGTCCACATTACTCATTGTATAACAATAGTAACAAAGATAAATTAGTAATAGTGCGTCATCGTGGGTAGATAGATTACAACCAAAAAAAAAATACCATATACGGAAGGGAAAAATCAAGAACAAAGAGAATCAAGTATTAAAGGGACAAAACAAAATGGGGTGTGTTAATTCTTATCTTTTTTTTATTTTATTATTATTTTTTTATCTGATATCAGATAACTCATTCTAAAACTTTATCCTTTACACCAGTCCATACACCTGCTGTAGTAGCAACGATGGCAGACGCATATGCCATTGGTTTCAAACCCTTTGAAGATCTGAACAAAGCACCAGTGAGACCACCAGCAACGACAGAGCCAATAATATCGTGCTTACCTCTAAAGGCGTCAATAGAAGAGTTGATCAAGTTATATGTAAGAGCCAAGACACCGGCATTATTACCCAAGAAGGGACCTCTCTTTGTGACATGGTTTAATATGGTGTTCAGTTGTAGTTTGCCTGGGGCATTTGGGGGGATATTCTTCACACCTTGGAAAAACCCGGAAACACCACCGATACCCAGACCCAGAAGATAAACAGCACCGGTACCGTAACATAAATCATCCGTCCAACCACGAGAAGGAATCAAACCTTGCGAACCCTCCATGGTCGACAACTGTTCTTCTTCAAGATCAAGATATTCAACACCTCTTTCAAGACCGGCAAGCGGATGTAGACGGGCTGGATCTAAAGCACCTGGGGTGGAGATTATGTTAGAAATATCAGTCAACTGAGAGGTATCAAACCCCAGGTCGCTCTTCTTCTCCTCCTTCTGACTGCTCTCAGCAGACTTACCAAATAACCACGACGACATGTTCTCCTTTCTATATTTATATTATTACAATGGTAACGGCCCACACTGACTTTATTGTATTCTATTAGAATTACTTTCCCAGGAAAATAATCTTAAACAATCGAGACTCTATATATTAAAAAAAATAATAGCATTAAATTAAAGATTGAAGTATCGACCACTGTGCATATAATCGACTCACAATTTTTTATTTTTGTCAAAAGTTCAATGAAAAAAAAATTATTTTTTTTTTCATTTTTTTTTTTCACTTTTCCTCCTTTTCTACGGCAATTTCTCTGTTTCTTTTCTTATTGTCAGGGGGTTACCCCGGTCTGACCGCCTCGTGATACATCTCAACTAACGAAATCACGATCGGTGTCTCGTGCTGTGCAACATGATGATTTTGACATGATATTGTACAACAGCCTCCTAACTATTGCCCAATAACTGGAGAAAAGACGTCACATATAGTTCCGGTCTTGTCCGTCGACTTTATTGATGTTTAAGAATACCGTAATCACCCTTTACGTACCCTTTCAATTCGCGTCCACAGTGTCAGATCGTACAAACAGGTCCAAGCCATGGTGTTGATGCGAACACATTTCTTTCTGATACTACTTACTTCTCTCAACCACTCTTTCTCCCCGGGATTACTTGTCACAATATTAATTCGTATATTGTGATACTACCATGTGCCATTTCGTGAACACTTATAGTTTTCCACTTCGGGTAAATAGTTCCGGTAATGAAAAGCAAAATGGTTAATAAAAAGAAGAGGCAGGCGCTAAAGAGATTGATCATATATAAGCAAAGTTAAAAAGAAGTAATTGCCAATTTTTTTTAAAGTTAGTTGCTTTAGTTAGCAGTATTGTGGGTGTGTCAAAGGTAATCCTAGTGATGGCAATGTTTATAATAAACCTATGTATTTAACAAAATATTATATTGTCTCTGTTTTTTGCTACCATTAGTATGTACTGTTTTTAGAAAGGTATAAAGGTGGCCATGATTAAATGGATTTTCTTATTTGGTTTATTTTTCCTCTTTCATTTTCAATGATTACAACGAAAAGTGCACAATGACGTTCAATATATTCAAATTGTTTAAAGGAAAAACAAACACAAAGCCAGAAGACCCCAAGGCTCCAATAAATAAACTAAAATCAATTTTAGTTTCACCTGATACGTCGAGAAATTTTGACCCGAACCTACACATCAGTTTCGGTGAACTGCCCAAAACCGGTCGTCCCAAGATGCACAGAAAGGGTTCAATTGGTTTTGACGATATAAATAAGCAGCTTTTAGAAGAGCTCCGGAAGCCCTTCTTGACTCCAGAGGCCTTTGGCGTATTGAGAACCCAGAAGGCTTATCACCCTGTAACCCTATTAGAACGGTAAATAAATAAATAATAAAAGTTTTTAATGCAAAACTCTTTTTTTCATGTATATTTTAATTTTATTTTTTCAACATTCTATCTTTGACTTTTTAGCTGTTTTATTTACATTATCATTCCCTTCTAACTCTCGTTTCTTAGCCTCTTTAGCAGCTTTCTTTTCAAGTGCTTTTTGCTCACCCTGTTTCGTTTTCAAAAGCTTCTCTTCCTTCTTGCGTTTAGCTAGGTACTCGGTTGGGTCCCCAGTTGCTTCTCCACTTTCGTTTATTAGGTTGGCAACGTACTCCAAGTCCTCAACACTCTTACATTGGGCAAAAAATTGGAAAAACTTTGACTTCCCGGGTACCAAGCGGGACAACATGTATTTTGTGTTACCTATACTGTTGTCAAAGCTCTTGGCGACATCAAGATATTCTTTGACCACGATATGCCAAGGTTTTACGTCATGCAAGAATACCGTTGGGTTGGCCTCCGCGGCGTCCGCGATCATGCCTCCGATCTCTGGGTTGTAAGAGAACAACGACTCGTATTCACCTCTGTTTCTGATGGCGCCATTTACGATCATGGACACATTATTCTCCTTGCAGACCTTGTAGATACTATCCACGTAGTCTCTGATCGGTTTCTCTCTATTTCTCATTGGGGTTGTTCTGCAATGCACAGTTAAGTTTGAGATACCGGTAGCACATACCATCCGCACAAGTCTCAAAGTGTCCTCCTCGGTTTCCAGGAGTCTGATCTTACAAGATATCGGTTTATTGTTGGGCTTCCCGACTTTTTCCACCAACTCTGTCAGTATGGAGCACAGGTGCTCCGGCCTCCTCAGCAGCGCGGCGCCCATCCCAGAGTGTATCGAGAAGTGTTTCGGGCAGCCGCAGTTCAGGTCAACGCCATCGACGTCGTTGATAATCTTCTGTGCCGCCTCTCTGGCCAGATCAGGGTCAGCAGAGCCCAGTTGGAATATCATCTTGCCGCGCTCCATTGCGGGGAAAGTGCGGAACACCACGCTGCGCGCATTCGGAAGCATGTGGTCGATCGTGTTCAGCTGGGCGTTGACCACTCTCTCTGTCTGCAGAAGTTTCTTGTCCACTATCTCGGGCGACCAGACGAGGTCTGCACCGTGCCGTAACGCCAGCAGTCTCGTAGGCAGCTCGCCTGCCCTAACCATAGGCGCAAGAACCAACTTGCCTGAGTAAGAAACCATCTGGGGTATTTGGGCTTAGTGAAAAGAGAGGAACATAACAAGCTCATCGCAATAAAATATTGCAAAAAATTTTTCATCTATGTAACATCGCCGAAGAAAACCATGCAAAGAAAAAAAAAAACAACAAACCGGGGGGGAAAACACTTGAAACAGATATTAATATTAGTGTACAAAAGATATACAGTTGGTAATGCTAAAAAGGGTATGATATGTATGTGTTTATCAAACATGTAACCTCGTTTTATACTTTTTTAATTTTTTTTGGTAGTTTTTATTAATTGTAGATGATAGGCTTGTTGAATTTCAAAGCGACGGAAGGTCTTCTGTGGTGGTGCCTCCTGCAGTCGTCTCTTGCAGACATCTCGCTGCTGGGGTGTTCGCATTGTGCCAGAGACTCCTCTTTGTCTACGGGGTCGAAGATTCCGGAGTCCAGAGACGATATCGACCCGTGCCTCGAGCCCGTGACGTTGAGTTCCGTGACGCACCTGCTGTCCCCATGTATAATAAGATGCGCATCTAATGGTATAGAACCAGCGTTGTAAGACATCTTTGCACCTTTTTCATCTTTGTAAATAACAATTTAAAGAACAAAGAAGTAGGTCCTTATATGTATATATATATATATATATATATATACATAGAGTCAGGGCATACATGATTCAACAGTTCCCATTGTTCATCTGCGGCGACTCAAATCGAATGTGTGTTCCAGCCAAAGGGTTTTCTCAACAGAGATTCTAATTCATATTGCGGGGGGGGCTACCTAAGTACACACTGCCCACTGCCCACTGCCCAGGGACCTGAAATCGGGACCTGAAGGGGGGGGGGGGGGGAAGGCCGAGGCCACTGAACAAACCGGAAAAAAGAAAAACGCCAGTTAAAGTCCCGTAACAGAGTTGCCCCCCCCCTTGCCACAACCACCCGCGGCATTCTTAAGTAAAAAACATTGAACTTTAAACGAGATTGCCTTCCCCCCACCCCCAGAGAGGACCCCGCATGATTGTTTATAGATCGAAGTTTCATCTTCTTTAATAACTGCGGGGTGGGGGCAGCAGCCAGCGGAGGTGGGGATGGGGTGGGGAGGTGGATCTTTATGCTGCGGGGTCTGGGTGTTTCTTGTAAACTACGGAAAAACTAATTTTTCCGGGGTCGTGCGGGTAATAAGGCGGGTAATAAGGCGGGTAACCCCATTTCTGCCGTCAGGGTAACGTGTTCTCGTCTTATCAGGGTAACCAGGCACGATTTCCTCAGGGTAACTGATATAAAGGGGAAAGAAACTTAATCTCGCAGTAGTAACTAAAAGAAAGTTTTCTCTTCAAGCTCAACTATATATGTAATATAACATCAAAAATAAATCAGGTATATAAATGAGGTTATAGAGTGTCCAGTGAACAGATGAAATTCTCACATTCGCTACAGTTCAACTCGGTGCCCGAGTGGTCTTCGAAATATATTGCGTATTCGCAGCTGAAGAAACTTATTTATGCGCTGCAGAAGGAGAAGTTGTACTCCACCTCCGCGGATACCCTGACCGTGGGGTCGGATGAGACGCAACCTTTGCTGGAGGTAGGCGACGGGGATGGGTCCTCGTATATACGGCGGTTCGTACAGGCACTGGACTACGAGGTCAAGAAGATAGAGAAGTTCTTCCTGTCGCAGGAGACGGGGCTCATCGCGAACTACAACGAGCTGAAAGACGACGTTAAAGAGTACGAGCAAGAGCTGTCGTCGGCGAACTTCCTGGCCCCTGCGCAATCTTACACTGTGGGTGCGGCGGCGGCGGCGGCGCCGCGGGGTGCTGTGAGGAGGAGACGGTTGAGCAGCACCTCTTCGGGCGAGAGTAACGGCTCGGCAGGACCGCCCTCCGTTGACTCCGCGCCTGCAATGACCACACAAGTGCACAGAAACGAAGCCGCTGCGGATACACAGAAGTCTAGGTCAAGTACCCTGAATAATACCTCGGTTATCTACTCGAACTACGATCTCATGAATTCCCAATTGCAGCATAAGGTCACGTTGAAGAAAAGACTTGTGATGATCTACACTCAATTGTCAGAACTCAAGGACTTCATCGAACTGAACCATACCGGTTTCTCAAAGATTTGTAAGAAGTTCGACAAGTCCCTCGATACCAATATCAAAAAACCATATCTGAAAAACTTGGAAGAGAAGACGCACGTGTTCAACACTGGCACGATCAAACGTATACAGGCGACAATACGCGAAACTGTGGTCACGTACGCCAGATTGAGCGAGGATTTGATTCCCATCACTTTAAACAGCTCCACCACCACTCATAACGATTCGTCGGGAGGAGACCGCCAAGATGGGCATTCCATAGAAGTTAACGAGGACGAACTTGTGGACTACGAAAAGGCAGAAGAAGAGCTATCAGAACATTTGAGAGACCATGTTGTTTGGGAACGAAATACAGTATGGAAGGATATGATAAATTTGGAAAGAAAATCGCAAACAGCTAAGATGGAAGACAAATCGCAGAGCTCGTTCAGGAAGAAAAAACTGTTGATTAAGGAAACAGATGGTGGTGTCGATTTTGAAACAGAGGCTGATGGCAGCGATGCGTTCGCTTTGCCAATAACAGTTGGTGACGCAGTAAACTTAAGCCCAGTAGAGTACATTAAACTCATATTACAATCGAGGAGATTGGTAAGGTTTATAATAATTGCCTCAATTTTCTTGTTTCTTTTGAAAATATCACCTTTTGAAGACGAGAAACAGTCCAATTGTTTTGCAATTTTGGTGTTTGCATCCTTACTGTGGGCTACTGAAACAATCCCATTGTTTGTTACTTCTTTATTTATACCTTTACTAATTGTGGTTTTACCGGTTTTAACAGATCCGCTTACGCATGAAGCTATGAGTGCAAAGGAGGCTTCACAGTACATATTATCCACCATGTGGTCAAGTGTCATTATGTTATTGCTCGGTGGTTTTACATTGGCTGCAGCCTTATCCAAGTATAATATCGCCAAAGTGTTGTCGACATATATCTTATCGTCTGCAGGTACAAATCCACATATAATTCTTTTGACAAATATGGGTGTTGCGTTATTTGTTTCAATGTGGGTTTCCAATGTTGCGGCACCCGTTTTATGTTACTCCATTATTCAACCGCTTTTACGTACTTTACCCACCAAGAGTTTATACGCGAAGTCGTTGATTTTGGGTATTGCATTGGCATCTAATATCGGTGGTATGGCATCACCGATTGCGTCACCACAAAATATTTTTTCTATTGGTATTATGGACCCAGCACCTTCATGGGGTGAGTGGTTCTTTGTTGCAATTCCAGTTTGTTGTGTGTGTATTGTAGCTATATGGGTATTACTCATGTTAACCTTCCCATTGGATCCATCTCTAAAAATTTTAAGGTTACACCCATTAAGAGATCCGTTTACTATTAAGCAATGGTTTGTTTCTATTGTATCAATTACTACGATTGTACTATGGTGTATCTCTAATAAGATATCCGGTGTGCTTGGAGAAATGGGTATCATATCTATTATTCCATTGGTTATCTTTTTTGGCACTGGCCTTTTGACATCTGATGATTTCAATAACTTTATGTGGACTATTGTGGTATTGGCAATGGGAGGTACCACTTTAGGTAAGGCAGTCAGTTCATCGGGTTTGCTTTCAACTGTAGCCACCGCCATTAAAGGTGCGGTCGAGGGTCAGCATATTTTTGTTATTGTCCTAATTTTTGGTTTAGTAATATTAATAATGGCGACATTCATCTCGCACACAGTTGCTGCAATGATTATTGTTCCGCTAATGGGTGAAATTGGTGGGGACTTGCCAGGCGATCATTCAAGATTACTAATCATGATTGCAGCGCTATTATGCTCCGGTGCAATGGGCCTCCCAACATCCGGATTCCCCAATGTAACAGCTATCTCAATGATCGATGAAGTGGGTGATAGATATTTAACTGTAGGAACCTTCATTACGAGAGGTGTGCCTGCCGGTTTCATAGCATACATTGTTATTGTAACTCTAGGTTTTTTCTTGATGAACTTGGTTGGATTGTAGTATGCTAATATTCGATTTCATGATATGATCTTTAAATATTTTACCAACAATTTTATAAATGTAAATTCTTCGTTAATAAATGAAGTAGACTTGTGACTTATGTATAATGGACAAAAATGTTTAAATATTAAAAATTAATGAGAATGTTCAATGTTTGTCATCAAAAACTCAATGCAAAATTTTGATAATTCATTCGCAGCCAAAGTATTTGCTATCTACAAATCTTGTAAGTGCCCAATTGGACTTGCGATTTCTTAGCTCCTCTTTCGTAACAATTACTGCCACGGATAACTTAACCTTGTTTCCGAACGCATTTATTATTCGTCTGATGCCTAGTTCCGTGGTCATGTAGGCGACGATATGAATATTCTCTAGCTTAACTTTATGATCCAGGAGTACTTGGATTGCCATAATCATTGCAGCACCACTGATAATTTGAGTCTCAAGTATCAAGACTTTTTTACAATTGGCAATATCTTTTGGAATAAATTCACAATGCAATTGGGGTTCACCGGTTTGAGAGTCAGATTGGATAAGTAACTTACCAATAGCCGTGTTTGGAATAGTCATTTTCAATGCCCTCATAAAACAATCTCCAGATCTGATTGTACTGATTGCAATGACAGATTCATAATGACATTTTATTTGATTCTTTAGTTTGTATCCCAAAGGTGTCGTAATTGTGTAATCTTTTTCCATTGGTAAATCATTAAGAGCATTCGTTATCAAAATTGTAGCGATTCTGTCGAAGTAAAATATAAAATCTGCCCTATCTAGCAATCTATCAAGAAGCATTGTATGGATTACCTGAATTTGATTGGTTTGGGGAAGTATCAGGAGATTAGAGTAGTCACTTATTGGCCTTGCGTCAGATTGGCCTAGTTTTATAAGTTCATTTAAATGTTCTTCCGATTTAATTTCGAGTTTGGATTCAATATGATTGATCAATAAACCAACGGCAACAGAATTATCAGCAATTGATGGAACAATAGCGTTCGCGTTATTCATTGTTGGTTTGACATATTTGACAGCATCAGGTTTCACAAATCTTTCCCACTGAGCTAAACAACCTTCCAGATTCCTACCCCTGGAGACTATATCTCTTGCAAGTCTCCTTGCAAGACAAATATCGAGATCTGCATCGACATAAATTTTTAGGTCCATCAAATCTAAAAGTCTTTGATCATATAAAGCATATATGCCTTCTATGACAATCACACTAGCACCGTAAATTTCGATTTGTTTATCTGGATCTCTATTATGGTTAACGAAACTGTAAACTGGAATTGTCGTCTTTTTACCTTCCTTAAGTTTCAATAAGGAATCATATGCAAGGTCCATATCAATTGCTGATGGTTCATCAAAATCATATTCATTGTTGAAAGCTTTCTTCCTATCCTCAGCGGACAACGGCTTATAGAAATTATCTAAAGAAATCAGAACTGTCCATGGAACATTAATAGAAGACACAATTTTGTTAGCCACACTAGTTTTGCCCGAACCAGACGCACCACCTACGCCAATAATGTAAGGAGTTGTCCAAGGTGGAATGTATTGATGCTGATCGGCCCTATCAAGAACTGAACTTCTACGCCTTTGGGTCACCTTTGACCTTGTCATAACGATCAAATCAGAGACCTTACTTCTCAGCTCCCAAATGGTTTAAAAATCCAAAAAAGAAACACTGAGGAGCTTTGTAGGACAAACAAGTCAACGAAAGAATAGATATGTTTGTATGTTAGCACCCTTATAGGTAAAAAGGTTAGGAATGAAATTTCCTAGGAGTTGGAATCTCTTCAGAATTGACCACAACAGTTCTGAAGAAACAAATACTTTGTAGTTGTTTGATGAAGTTGAATGTTTATTATAGTTATTTTCTATGCTATTTAATATACTTTATTTTTTGTTTTTGTTTTCTGTTACAAAATTTTTGCGATGAGCATCGAAAGAAATTAAAAATCAGACCTTATTATATAATCAAACATAACATGATAGAACATCAAAAAAAAGTTTTTTTCTGGAAAGTATCTGTTGTTTTAGCTGGGGGTTGGATATTAAATAAACTTCAAAATTATTAGGAAGCCGTTGCTCTTTTATTGTTGAGTACAAAGGGAGGTCACAATGGTACGAACAAATAATGTAGGATCAAACAAGGAACAGGTAAGGCACCAGTCTCGATATGATCCTAATAGGTCTGTTAGTAAGATAGACAAAGGTAACAGTAAAAGTGGAGGGAGCAGAGCAAAATCTAGGCAAAATATCTGGGAGGATAAACAGATGAAAAATGCTGTGATGAACGATAAAATAGATGAAATTATTGTTAATAACAATGAAAAATATGATTATGTTTTTGATACTGATTCAATGATAGATTTTACTGCTACTGATTCTATTGATGATAATGAAGAACATGAGGAGAAATTAAAATTGGCGTTGAAGGAAGAAGAAGCCAGAGTACGAAATGTTACGGAAACAAGGAAAACACTACCTGTATATCAATATCGAGATGAGTTATTGCAAGTTATTAAAGAAAATCAGGTGGTCATTGTTGTTGGTGAAACTGGTTCAGGTAAGACCACCCAGCTTCCGCAATATCTTGTCGAAGAAGGGTACACTAAAGGTAATAAATTCCAAGTTGCCGTGACGCAACCTCGAAGGGTTGCAGCTACAGCTGTTGCAGCTAGAGTGGCAGATGAGATGGAAGTTACTTTAGGGAAGGAGGTCGGTTATTCTATCAGATTTGATGATAAAACAACACCTGGGAAGACAATATTGAAATATATGACTGATGGTATGTTACTGCGTGAGTTTTTAGCTGACCCAGAAATTAAAAAGTATTCTTGTGTTATGATTGATGAAGCTCATGAGCGTACTATTGCATCAGATTTGTTATTGGGGTTATTAAAAATTGTATTAAAGAAGAGACGAGATCTTAGAGTTATTATTTCTTCCGCTACAATGAATGCGGCAAAGTTCTCTGAGTTTTTCGATCAGTGTCCAATTTTTAACGTTCCTGGTAGAAGGTATCCTGTGGATATTCATTACACCGTTCAACCAGAATCAAATTACATCAATGCAGCTATAACGACTATATTTCAGATACATACCACGCAACCGCTTCCAGGTGACATATTGGTTTTCTTGACTGGTCAGGATGAAATTGAAACGATGAGGGAAAAACTGGAGACTATTCTCTCTAAGTTAGGAAGTAGAGTACCCCAGATGCTGATAACGCCGATCTATGCGAACTTACCTCAAGAACAGCAGTCGAAAATTTTCATTAAGACGCCTGACAAATGCAGGAAAGTGGTACTTGCTACTAACATTGCGGAAACTTCGTTGACGATCGATGGTATAAAATTCGTTGTTGATCCAGGGTTTGTTAAGGAAAATGTATACGTTCCAGGTACAGGCATGACGCAACTATTGACGGTGCCTTGTTCTAAAGCCTCTGTAGATCAAAGAGCCGGTAGAGCTGGGCGTGTCGGCCCAGGTAAGTGTTTCAGATTGTTTACCAAATGGACGTACACAAACGATCTCGAAATGATGCCCAAGCCGGAGATATTGAGGACAAATCTATCTGCGACAGTTTTATTGCTACTATCTTTGGGAGTCAAGGATCTATTAAATTTCCCGTTGCTCGACAAGCCAACGATACCCTCGCTGAAGAAGTCGCTAGAGACGCTGTACGGACTAGGCGCTTTGAATAGCAAAGGACAGATTACCGGGCTAGGCAAGACCATAACTGAGTTCCCCTGTGAGCCTGAATTCGCGAAAGTTCTGTGTAGCGCGGCCATGGACCCGAAGTGCGAAGGTGTCCTGGAACACTGTCTCACCATCGTCGCGATGCTGCACGAGACGGCGTCGCTGTTCGCGGGCACTAAAAGAGAAGCCGTGGCGTCCGTTGTCGATCACATCGACAGCGATCACATGCTATACTTGGAGATATATGACCAGTGGAAAGCTGCGGGCTACTCGAGATCGTGGTGCCACGACCACGGGATCCAGTTCAAGACCGTCAATCGGGTGCGGAACATAAGAGCGCAGCTGGACCGCTGTTGCCAAAAACTGAAGATCAAGAAGAATAAGGGCGTGCATGTGCCAGAGACAGAACTCTCGCCCCGGATCACCAAGGCGTTTATCACGGGGTTCCCGTCCAACGTCGTGCGCCTGGGAACAACGGGCTACACCACCGTCGGCAGAAACAGCGGCGGTATAAGCATATACATCCACCCTTCGAGCGTCGTGTTCCAAAACTACAGGGACTCCACGAAGCCTTGCAAGTACATACTCTACCAGCAGCTCCTGCTGACCTCGAAAGAATTCATCAGGGATTGCCTACCCATACCCGAAGAAAACTGGCTCCAGGAAATGGCTCCACAGCTATTCCCTCCCAAGGTAAAGTAGAGTAGAAACAAAAAACAGTCGTTTAAGTCTAAGTCTTTTCCAATTGATAAATTCCCTCATCGAATAGGCCCAGTGACTACAATAGGTTTTGTGAACCTAATCGCATGCGCCGTTCGGTTCGTCTCTGGCTCTTGTGCGCGCGCGCACAGAAAAGTTTTTTTATTTTTAGATTTTCGTTATGAAAGCAATAAGAAAGGGGAAGTGGGGCACACAAAGCTACGCAGAACGTGGATGGAGTCCCACAGAACACCGCGTAGACCCCTCTTTTAATTTATTATTTTTTCATGAAAATCGAAGAATTCTCGTCGGAAGAATTTCCGGAAGAATGTACGGAAGAATTTTATGTTTGTTTGTTTTTGTACGGTGGTTTTACTGTTGAATTATGGGCCATGGTTCCTCTCTCTTAAGCTGTGAGCTCTATGCTCTATGCTCCAAGCTTTAAGCTCTTCGTTGGCAATACAAGTTAGTATTATATATTGGAAAGGGCATTGGGAACTGTAGTCACAAGGAAACAATAAAAGCTAACCGTAAGAATAAAGAGAAGAAAAATGGTGACGTCTAGTCCTCGCGAGTCGCTGGTGCATGGTGTTTCGCGCGTTGATTTGACGGCGTATTCGTACGAATCATATGAAAATGTGGTGCAATTCTACCGGGCGTTCTTGAAGCTCGATGAGCTGGACACGGATCAGAGGGTAGAGACGATCATGTGTAACGGGCTGGTGTACATACGGATAAAATACCACGAGGACCCCGCCGTCGAGCGGCGGATCAACGAGCGACTGTCTAATCTGATCGATAAGACCACGACGAACGATTGGAGGGCCGTCTCGTCCAGCACAACGGTCTATTCTGTCGGCGACATAGGCGAGGTGAAAGAGACTTTGAAGCGGATCTCGTTACCGCACCAGGCGTTCCCTACGGAGCTCACGCCCGCACAGATATACACTCTCGACCCGCTCGGGAATGTGGTGGGGTTCACGGGGAATAAACTGGCCATAGCCACGGAGATCCCCCTTGTACTGCCAACAGCGAATAAAGACGATGAGGACGACGAATCGGATTTCTCTTCGAAAGAGGTATCGTTCACCGACCTGACGTCGCTCATGCGCACTACCAGTTCGCATCCGTCCATGCCACTAAACGGAACGAACAGGGTGGTAAGGGCAATTGGGGTTCTCACCTCCGGCAGTGATGCCCCAGGGATGAACACAGTGATACGTGCTGTAGTGAGATCGACGATCTTCAAAGGATGTAGCGCGTATGCTATAAGGGAAGGGTTTGAAGGCCTGGTGAAAGGTGGATCATATATTCAGAAATGCGGTTGGGAAGAAGTCGGGGGCTGGAGCGGCCAGAGCGGTACAAACATTGGAACCTCCAGGAGTAAATTGTTTTTGACGCGATCGGGCCGGCTCGTAGCTGCAAAAAATATGATTAAGAAAGGTATTGATTCCATCATCATTTGTGGTGGTGACGGCTCTCTAGCCGGAGGACACGTATTCAAGCAGGAATGGCATTCGTTAGTGGCAGAGCTGCTGAACACAGGTGCGATAAATGTGGAAGAATACCAAAGGTTTAAACATTTGACCATATGTGGTATTTCTGCTTCAATTGATAACGATATCCCAGCAACAGATGCCTCGGTTGGAGCATATTCAGCATTAGAGAGGATTTGTAAAGCAATTGATTACATTCAAGTTACAGCTGATTCGACAGCACGCGCCTACGTTATCGAAATTATGGGTAGAAATTGCGGTTGGCTAACGGTTATGGCAGGTATTGCAACCGCTGCTGATTACATAATAATTCCGGAACAACCACGAGAAAAGGGATCTTGGGAGGACCACCTTTGCAAGGTCGTAACCCGTAATCGTAAAAATGGGAGGAGAAACACAATTGTGCTTGTCTGTGAAGGCGCTACTGATACAGATTTGACACATATTACCTCCCGCGATGTTCATAAGATTCTCTCAGAGAAGCTTAAATTAGATACCAGAACTACTGTACTAGGACATGTCCAGAGAGGTGGTACGCCGGTCGCATTTGACAGAATTGCCGGAACCTTACAAGGGGTTGAAGCTGTGGAGACAGTTTTGGGATCCACACCTGATACCCCACCCGCTCTGATTGCCATCAGAGAAAATAAAATACTCAAAACAGATCTTCAAAATGCTGTTCGGACTACGCTGCATATTAATGATGCATTTCAGAAGAAGAGATTTTATCAAGTTATGCATTCCAGAGAACCGGAATTCCAAGAACGTCTCAGAATCTACTTGGCTATAAACGCCGCTGACCAGGATAAAAATGTAACAAAATCAGAAACTATGAAAAATATCGCCATTGTGAATATTGGTGCACCTGCTGGTGGCATGAACTCTGTGGTTTATTCTATGGCAAACTATTGTATGTGGAAAGGTTATAGACCGCTAGCAATATATAACGGTTGGTCAGGGCTTGCAAGGCATGAAAGTGTTAGATCCTTGAAATGGCGTGATATTATTGGTTGGCAAAGTCGTGGCGGTTCAGAGATTGGTACAAATAGAGAGACACCTGAGGACGCAGACATAGGAATGATTGCCTATTATTTTCAAAAATATAAAATTAACGGTCTGATTATTGTAGGTGGTTTTGAAGCTTTCGTTTCGTTACGTCAACTAGAAAATGCAAGAGAATTATTTCCTGCTTTCAGAATACCGATGGTGTTGATTCCGGCAACACTCTCTAATAATGTACCAGGAACAGAATATTCTTTGGGTTCAGATACTGCTTTAAACTTTTTGACAAAATTCTGTGATAATATGGGGCTTTCCTCTTCAGCGACACAGGATAAAGCTTACGTCGTAGAAGTTCAGGGTGGTAACTCAGGTTATTTGGCCACATTTGCTTCAATTGCTATAGGAGCATGTGCAACATACGTTCCTGAGGAAGGAATCTCTTTAGAGCAGCTAGATCAAGATATAGAATCCGTTACTAAATCGTTTGAATCTATTAAAAGGCCAGATCATTCAGGTAAAGTTATTCTAGTCAGCGAAAACGCATCTACATCAATATCGGTAGAGAAATTATCCGAGATCCTGACAGTAGAATCGAAAGGAAAGTTTGATGCACATCCTGTAAAACCTGGACATTTGCAGCAAGGTGGGTCGCCTAGTGCGATTGATAGAACAAGAGCAACCAGACTAGCTATTAGGGCTGTTGATTTCATAATTGAAAAGTTGGATATTTTCACTGATAATCATGACACAATATATGATCCCACTAAGGAAATGATTGAAACTGCTGCGGTCTTGGGCGTGATGGGCAGTGATATTATTTTCACATCTGTTAGACAACTATATTTGTTTGAAACTAATATTGCAAAAAGAATGCCCAAAGTCATCCACTGGGAGTGTATAAGGACATTGTCCGACCATTTAGCAGGTAGAAAAAGAGTTGACGTCGACTCGGATGAATGAAACCTCAAATGATGTTTCTAGATATTATACTACATGAAAATTTATGATATTTCGCATTTTGGTGTCAAGTTAATTACTTCTAAATATATAGATAACACTTTTTAACCAATAATTTTATTAACGGGGTAAAAAAGATTATTTGTTTATACACAAGAAAGGGTTTTGTTTGCAAATAAATTATACTGAGTGATTGCAACTTACTGTCGTGGTGAATATTCATGATAAATGAAACCTTTTTAAAAACAATACATTATGGTACAGGTGATGAACATCTTACAGCATTATTTTTTTTTTCGACTTATTATGCATTAGCTCTTGCTTATTTTATTATATGAATAAAATATAAAACTGAATCAGGTATGTCAGACTTACATTTCAGGTAGAGCTTGCAAAGGGTTACCTTCTGCGTCTAAACCTTGTTGCATCATTAGAAGTTCTTGGTTACCAGCGGTTTCAAATTGCAAACCACAACCAATCTTGCTTTCTTGCTTAAACTGGTCGATTTCACCGCAGAACAAGACGGACAAAGTTGGTAGGATTTTCCTCTCCAAGAAACATCCGATCTTACCGTTGGAATCGACAGAACCACGGTATACAGATTGTCTGTATTCGTACTTAGCACCGATGGTAGTAGAGCCCTCGATAGTTGGTTGAATACCAATTGGTGTACCCATGACTGGGTCCGTAATTGGAATCATCCCAGCTTGTAAAGTGGATTCGATACCAGCTTCGACATTTGGAGCAACTTTTCTCCAGAAAGAGGCGATCAAAGCACCATTGGCCTGTAATTGGCCGGAGAAAATCCAATCTTGTTTTGGAGAGACGTAACGAGTCAAATAAGAGACACCACCGTCGGCAGCGGACTTAGCATCAGCTCTGGAATAAAGAACTTCAAGGCCTACTGCCAATTGAGGGGAGACACTTTGAAGCAAAGAACCAACGTAAACACCGGTTAGAGTACCATCAGAGGAGATCGATGGGTTCAAAGACTTCAGGTTTAAGGATGAGTCACTTGCTTGGTAGTCCTGTTCAAGTTGACACATAGTTGGCTGACCATTTGCAATCTGTAGGTTAACTTTAGAAATGTTGTTCTTGTTCCAACCATAGTTTAATCTACCGGAAAGCGATAAGTCATTATCCAGGTTTCCTTGGACAAATAAGTTGTCGTTAGCGAACAAAGCAGAGAAAGCATAGCTTGGAAGCGAAGTAGAGCCAATAGAAAAAGTGTGAGATGTTTGGAAGCCAGGGTTCAGAGAGAATGCCTTGTTCAAATCAGCTCTTAGACCTGTAAAGAAATATTGATTCAAAAACACATCTCTAGAGACTTCTTTATTCAAATTTTCAACGGTACCTGGGTTCACCAACGACAATGTTTCTCTGTGAGCATGGATCTGTCTGTATGTGTCAATAACAAAACTGGACAATGGGTTTGAAGACCAGAAACTAGATTTGTTGTTGTCTTCATTAAAGGAAATTGGGGGGATAGCAGTGATCTTTGAAACGTCAGGTATGGTAGCCATTTTCTTCTTGTTTTCTTTTTTGTATTTATGTGTAGTTTATTTCTTTTGGTATGTCAAAACTAAGCTTCTTAATATGATCAAATAGGATTTTTGCTTCAATTTTTTGACGACTTGTAAAGACGGGGATGATAGGAAAACTAAGGACCTTCTTAAGAAAATAAAATTGAAACGCCGCTTAGCTTGTTTAATGGTATACCAGTTTTGAAATAGCTCTACTTGGGTGGTTGAAGTAAGTTTTGCCAAAATGGAATCTGGCTTTCTGTTTCTCCCCTCAGTGCATGTCTTAACTTTTCGTTTTCGGCCAGAAAAAAAAAAAAATAAAAAAAACTTCTCGTATTGAGCTAGTTCGTTAATTGTGATTTATTTCATATAATTTATACGGAATATATCATGTGATGTCTAATATATATATATATATATTGACCACTTATGTAATCTATTCTAAGGCTACAGTTTTATTTTCTATAATATAACTTCTTTTATTTTATGTTTTGGCATGTTCATTCCTTATCCTCTATCAGCAGGTTTTCTATGTGTAGGTCTAGATCTTTGAGTAACCTCCCTTTCACTTTGAGTTCCTGTTCTCTCTCTGATATTGTTGTGTTCCATGTAGCTGTTGAATGACTCAGCAATGATCTCACCTCTTCGTTTTCATTAATCAGTGTCTTGCATCTCTTTATCCGATGTCTTATGAACCCTGTAGAAGTTTCGAGTTGGTTTGATACATTATTCGGATCCTTCCGTATCTTGTGCAATGAGAAGAATATACTGGGTATAAATTCAGCAGGTGGTGTGGCTACGTCGGCCTCACTGAGCATAGTATCCCTGTTTTGGCCACCAGTTTCCTTTTTAGTAGCAGGTAGTTCTCTTGATGGTACCAGTAGTGTGTGTATTTCTTTTAGCGCTTCATTCGTAAGTGTTGTCATTATTATCTATGCTTCAAAATTGGAATGGTATTATTGCTCTTCTGCAACTTGATTGGTAATTTATAGAATGTCTATAATGTCACTGGCCTTTTATCCTTACTTTTTATCGCTTTCTCAACTAAGATTTCTGTTTTCGTTAAATGAAATAAAAAAAAAAGTTATCAGATTATTAATACACAAGGCATGTCTAAAAATATACAATTATAATTGGAAATCGCTAAGAAGAAGATAGGATATATTGCGACACGTAAATTAGTTTATAGTAGCCTTTCTTTTTCTTCTTAGTTCTTTGAAAAATACATATATCTAATGCCATCCTTTTACTGAACAATACGAAATAAATTCATTTGTCAAATTATGATACAATAAGATAATTAATACTGTTCCAAAACAGAATTAGACCTGCTGATAGAGTACCATGGGTATATTTAGGATATTGGAATGTAAGATAATTCCATTATCAAAAAATAATAGTGGCAACTAGTAAGAATAATCGTTTTAATACAAATATTAATTTGCTTCACATGATACAAAATAGTAGCGAGTTTTGCATCTTTTCCGTTTTTTAGAATATAGTTTTTTTTTTATTGTTATTATTATTTTGATACAACCTCAATCACTCCTTCAAAGTTCGGGTATGCAAAAGGTTATTATATTTTGGTATAATTGCTAAAACCTTAATCGTTTTCTATGGTTGCATCACTATACAAAGAAGGAAATAGGAAAAAGTTGCACCATTTACTATCCCACTTAAGCGCGGCTTGAATATAAGAATATTAAGGATTTTGCGGCTTTAACACTCATTGGAGTGTCCTGCTTCTGGGAAGTCTTGTGGAATGCACTTGAAGGACGTATTGGAGTCGTGAAATCCGCTGTTGTATCACGGTCGTCCTCGTAATTTAACGCTAAATCTCTCTTTGATAGTAGTGAAGATGTGTTCGATGTAAGGGTAGTCTCCAGGGATGTGTCCTGGGAGCGGTTCAAAAATATTCTACCTTCTTTTCTCTTTGCAGGTGTTTTAAAGTTCCCATGAGATACCATCAGCTTTCTTCTCATTGTACTTCTCTTGGGTTTAGTAGTCTTGGTGCATTCTTTTGCCCTCACGTCTTTAAACTTCAATTCAATTTGCTTTGTTTTGTATTTGTAGTAAGCAAATTGCAATCTAATCTGCAATTTTTTAGATAAGTCGGTGAATTTCCTGATATCCGCTGGTTTTTGTTCTGTTCTTACTTGCTTACTAGTGCTGGAGTCTTGACAACTGATAAGCGCCGCGATTGAAGTTTGCGACTTCGTTGTAGGGGCTTCGTATCTTAGAGTCATTGGCATTAGCTGGTTTTGTCTAAGTCTTGTGATATGGTTGTCGAAAGATTTGGACATATAACTTGAACTGGATGGTTCAATTTCCTGCCTGTGGTTAATCAAAGACTTTATTGAAGGCAGGATTGGCCCGTTACCAATGGCCGTGTTGTCATGCATAGTAGTGGAAAGCACTGGACCACAAGATCCTCTGGAGTTCAATGCTGATTTAGAAAATTCCCTAAGTGGCAGTCGTTCCATAATGATTTTATGCAATGGGAGTCTATGTCGTGGGGTATGAATTAAGAATGCAAATAATAAACTATAAGTTGGAAAGGGAAAAGAGGAAACTTCGAGAGTAGATATCCTTCTTTTCAAATGATCCCCGGGGGTAGAATGCAAATTTGGGAACTAGGTCTCTTAAATCTCAACTTGAGAAACTGAATTCAACGTGTATTCAACTTCTTTATTTTTTTTATAAAAGTTGGGTTGTGTATTAAATAACTTGTTAGGCGCGCGGGGGGGCAACAAGGCTGGATTTAATAAATAAAAGATGAAAGCAGTGTAGTTGAGTTGTAAATTGTTTACATTTTACCGGATAAAATTGAATACACAACTAATTCAAGAATGAAGAATAAGACTGTATAAAAAATAAAAATAAAAATTTTTTTTTTATTTTTAGTGAAGGTGCAAAGAAAACAAAACAACTGTTGCTTGTAACCCTCGTTTCTGATATATTTAAAAGAAAAGTAAACACGTTAATAAGTGTTACGCGGAGGATTAATACGGTATTCCGTTTACTCATGAAATAGATGCAGTAGTTGCTAGAAAGAAGCTGTAGGATCGAATGTATGACAAAACAAGTAGCCCTATAAGCTCTATATTTTCTTTTTCATGGTCGATCTACAGAAAACATGTCTGCCTTCCTTAGTATGTACACCAGTTTTCCACGCTTTCCAATTGAGATCCCAACGTAATACCTTCACATTCACGCAGATCAACAGTTGTTTACTTTCTTGTTTGTTTACATTTCTTCAAAAAATCGTTTTCCTCATCGCGTAGTATCGCGGTTTTTTTTCAACTCAGAGAAATCAAAGTGGGGACATACGACAGAGTATGCCAATTATGAACACGAAAATGGAAATACACAAACATGCTTGGGTAAATACGTCATGAACTTAAGGTAGTGCTTTCTGACCAAGGTTTCTCAAGTGAACCCATTTGCTATTTATGAGCGTGGATCAGGATATTTACCTATTATCCTCAGAGGAATCAATAGTTACTTTTGGGTACTTATATTAAATGTATAGAATGAAGAAATAGGCCTAGAATATATAGTTTGTCAGCTTTGCTCCCATGACATTGCAAATTCTTGTTTTGAGATAGTATTGTTACATTGGAAATTTCATATCTTTCACCCACTGTGTTAGGTTTGAGAATGTCTTGGACTTGATTGAGTCACCGTTACCGGTAGCTACACGTAGAATGTATTCATTCAATTCAGCACTGCCAAGGATATCTACATGTTCTGCGCTATTAGGGCCGCCTCTGATATCGAATTTATCCGGTCTGTGTCTCATTTCAACAATCGTGACATTCGCGCCTGCGGGGTTGTATGGCGATACACCTTGAGCCCATTTGTGACACATCGCATGCGTGACGAGTGGAACTGTACCGTCACCCTCAGTGAGGTAAACAGGGCGAGGGCTTTCGTAGTCGATAGTCAAGTTGAGTAGAGATTCATTATCATTATGCAGTTGTCTGTAAACATAGGCACGTTCTGTTGGATTGTTTAATCCGTAAAAGCAATAAATTTTCAGATCAGGCGCATCAGGGAGCGGAACTTCCAACGGGTTAGTCCAGTACTTGTGATTTTTTTCGTTCTCTCTCATTTCTTTCTCAGTCATCGAGTATCCGAATGAGTATTGATCATCGATTCTTTCTTGTAGCCACTTTGGAGAGATATCCTTTATCAAATCGATTGACTCTATCATAGTTAGGTTATGCTTGAAGACGTCGTCGCTCTCCATTTGTTCGAACCTTATGAAGTTACCATATGTATCTTTATAATTGTGTAGATCATCTTCTGGTGACGAATACATGTCACCCCAAATTAAACTACCGCCTTTAGGAAGCATGGATGGGATACCACCCCAGGTTCTTAACATGTCTAATCTTTCTTTTCTGCTGAAAAATTTTTCAAGACCATACATTGCAATGGCATTCAATTGGATTGTATCCTTCATTTCACCACTTATTAATGCGGGAACCGCTTTTGGTACACCTAGTAGCGTTCCTGCAACATTAACAAAGGAGTCGACGTGTTTTGCAACCCAACCTTTGCCACCATTACCGTAATGTTTACCCTCTGCTTCGACCCATTTCATAAAGTAGAATGCCACTTGGGAACCCATAGAGTGGCCTACCAAACACACTTTTTCACCGGTTGAGTCATAGAAAAGCTCTATCTGATTTTTCAGTTTTGAAAAGTACCTATCACGTCTCTCCAGGTCAAGGTACGCCAAACGCCAATCATACGAAGCCGTCGTCATTCTATTAGGGTCATATCCAATGACACCTAAGTTTTCTAGCACTTTATTCCAAATCCAATAGCCTGCTATAAAGAAATCAGAAGATTCAAACCCTTGTGCCGCTCGCAATGTGAAGTTGGGTGGATCTAGTCCAGTTATCGGGTCTAACTTAACGTGCTTCAACCAGCACATTTTATCAAGGACCATTGTCTTCAGCATATAGAAAGAGCCCCATAATCTCTTCCGGAAATGTGCGGAGCTATCGCACTCTTCATCGCCTATGACTCCCCAACTCTCGATACCGGTAGATATAACGCCCGGCACCATTACAACAGGGTGTTTCGATGTGACGTTGAAATCGTGTAAATACTGTTTCCCAACACCGAAATTCTGGGTCAAGTTTTGCCCTGAGGATAAATTCCCAACCTGTAAGTCGTTTATGAACGAGGTAAACCCATCTGGTAGGATATCCATCCAATCCTCGAAATAGTCTCTAAACATGTCAAAATTCATAATACCGTTTAATATCTCCTTGTTATTGCTGTGTACATGCATTGCACCGAAGTAGACGGCCATCAACAGCCCAAAGAACGCTCCCATGGAAAATACGAACCTTTTCGAATCCATCCACCGCTTGCTCCGTACAGGAGGAACAATCTTACCCAATAGCTTATCGTTTTCCTGAAACGACCGACGCCTAGAGTGCCTCGTCATGTTCACAGGCTCCTCATTGTCATCAATTTCAACCGTCTCGCCACGAACCATTTCATCCTCACTAACCCCATTGTCCTCTGCTTCAACAGTTACTTTACTATGACGTCTCCGACCCCTATTCTTAGTGACCATCCTTGAAACCTTGAAATCGTTTTTTGAGCTTTAGTCAACACCTATTCTCGAATATCTATAACCAGATAAATAAATAAAATTGGAGTTCTTTCTCTATGCAATTGAATAAGTAATTTTGTTTTTCGATGAATTGTACAAAAAAAAAGAAAAACATTTTTTCTGATTTGTCCAGATAAATTTATTTTTTTTGGGACCCTGACCACAGAAACACACGTACCAAACGTTTGCCTGCTGCAACAATGAAAATTGTTCCGGGCCTGCTCTCAGACCCAGCCGCACATAGGTCTACAATAAAAAAGAAAAGAGAAATAAAGTTTTTCCGATGCAATGGTTTTATTAATTTATTTGTGCGGGTGTTTATCAGTGAGGGCACGGCAACCCCCGCAGTTTTTTGTCCATGAAAAAAGTTTTTCCGGGCAACCCTAATTTCTCTTTTCTTTTTTAGGGTTTGTTTTATTTTTTTTTGGAATTTCTGAAACCCTAAACCCTAATTAGTAAAAGCGCATGGGGCGTTAGTCTTTTAGGATTATAGATAGCTAACAACACAACCTATGCACAGCAAAAGAAACGATTTACACCGGTTCATTAAAAGTTCCTTGTCTGAATAAAGGTGTTTAGTTGTTGCGTACAAGTTTGGCTTTTCCCACTGTAGTAGTATTCTTTTTTGCGGGGGTATAGGAAGCTGTATTGAACATGTTGAGGTCGACCTTGAGTAGTTGGAGAGAGTATTTGACGCCCGTCACTCATAAATCTACCTTTTTGAGTACCGGTGAGATTACTCCTGAGGAGTACGTGCAGGCTGGTGACTACCTGTGTCATATGTTTCCGACATGGAAGTGGAATACGGTGAGTGATGACGTCAGCAACAGAGATTTTTTACCCAGGGATAAACAGTTCCTAGTAATACGTAAGGTACCTTGCGCGGAAAGAGCTCAGGAGGTGTTAACCTTTCAAGAAGGTAACGGTGATGAGGCTCGCGAGGTTAGAACAGGTAGTGGTAAAGAAACTAACGACAGCGATGATGATATGGAGATTATTGAAACACAAAACAACAAGGGGGCAGGTGAGGAGAGTAAGGTACAGGCGTCGGTTTCACAGGATATAGATGAAATGATGCAAGAGATGGAAATTCAAGATGATGAGGATATTGTAGACACACCAGCCAACCAGAAATTGCGGTACTATGACCTGTTCATCACGTACTCTACCTCTTATAGGGTTCCAAAGATGTATATTGTTGGGTTCCACAGGGATGGTACACCGTTGACGCCACAGCAGATGTTTGAAGACATCACCCCGGACTACAGAAAGAAGACAGCAACGATTGAAAGGCTACCGTTCTATAAGACGAATGTTCCCAGTGTCTCTATACACCCGTGCAAACATGCTAATGTTATGAGGGTCTTGCTGCATAAGGTTACTACAGTAAAGGGAAGGAGAAGAGACGACTTGAAAGAATCTGGGAAGGAAACAGGTTTTAACGATGACGAAGAGGAGAATTGGGAGGACGTTCAAAAAGATATAGATGATTCCTTGAGAGCAGATCAATATCTCATAGTTTTCTTAAAGTTCATCACCAGTGTTACACCGACAATTCAACATGATTATACAATGGAAGGATGGTGAAAATATTTAAATAAAGATACAATATATATATATTTCTACCTCAACAAATAGTAAACAGAATCTAAAATACTCTGTTATGAAACATTCCTGCGATACACAATATTTTACATATGATCATAGTTCTATTAACAGACTCTCTTGTTTTTGAGCGTCTGGTTGCGGATTTTCATCCTGTTCTTGCGCGGCACCTTCAGGAAGTTTTCTTACTGGTACAGAAGGAAAGTCGAAGTGAGTAATCTTTCCGTCCTTTTCATTTGGATTTCTTTGTTCATCATTATCCAATGGATATGGTACCCTGTTATTGGCTGTTCCCGGATTCTCATATGAAGCTGTTTTTTGTGAGTTCAATTGAATTGAGGTAATGTCACTCATTTCTTCGTTTGGATAAGGTGGTTCGGATGGAACAGCATAGTTTGCCGCTTGATTCATATTAGCGGGTGGAGTAGCATAATCTTCTAACTCTTTCGTATGTAGCTCCTCCTCACTTGCAACTTGTGTAGGAGACATTTGTTGTAGATTATTTTGTACGATATTAGACTGCTCTTGATGAGTTGTATTTGTTTGCGCAGCTGTATAATATGGAGGTTCTTGTTGATTATTTATATTCTGAACTTGGTCATATTGAGGTGATTGGAATTGTTGTGCAGGAGCGATCGGTGGAACAGAATAATTGTTGTATACATTTGGTTGTGAAATGGTGAATCTTTCACTAAGGTTTATGCTGTTTAATTCTTGTTCTAGTAAATTATCATAAGAATTCATGATATTCGAAATTTTCCCATTCATATCTACCAATGTATTATAATTTTGAATTTTCGTGTTCAGCGTGTTTCCTAATCTGGGCTTCGATGAAAAGACTTTTTGAGCTAGTTGTTGTAATTGGGAATCCTCTAATATTTCAGCTGGAGGTCTGTTTTTCATCCTTTCGACCAAAGAGGCAAATAAATAAATGTCCTCCTCATCGGTTGCAGTTAGCTCAGTATTCTGTGGAAGATAAGAGTTTGCAGGTATTCTCTGTTGTTCTTTCTGTTCACTTCTACGAGTCGCCTCTTCTGCTTCCCTCAGGCTAGCTTCAATAGCAGCCTTTAAGTCAGGATCATCCTCTTCAGCATTAGCAACAGGCTCTTTTCGTATTGCTTGATCATTTCCAACTACAGGGATTACAGGTTCGACACTACTTTGAGAAGTTCTTAAAGACAATTCTATTGCTCTCCTTAGGTCTTCTTCTTCTTCTTCTCGATGACGATGGGTCTTCTTCCTTTTTTCTTTCCTTCTTCGACTGCCGTCGCCGTTATTTTTTTTTATATCATAATCGTCATAGCAGTTGTCACAAACTCTAACCTCATCATAGATACCAAGATCTGGTAGAGGGATTTTCTTAGAGGAGTGTTCCTGACAAAATACTCCACCGCATGAACGGCAATGGTGCCTCCTATTTAGCAAAGAAAAGCCCTTTGAACAGATCATGCAGGCATCACTATCGATCCAATCTGCGGGTGTCCTGGAATCAAACATTGCAGCAGTATTTAAAGTTGAAGACATCCCTTCCGGGAACTTTACACCTCTTTGTCTTAGCTTATCATATACTCGACTAACGTAATTAAGTTGTGAATCTTTCTCAAATGCGAGATATAACTCGTATATTAGCCTTTTTACTAGTTCCTCCACCTCTTCATTATCATCATATTTGAGAGTAGTATGTTCCATAGTGTCCATAAATTCCCTTGAGCATACTTCTCTTAAAAAAGGAATTCCGCCGTTTTTCATGCAAATTTCAACTAACTTCCATGATGCAAGCTGTGTATTAGGATTGTGTGTGGTGTTTGTGATACGTTTCTTGAGTGACCGCATGGCATCTTTAGGCGGTATACGACGTGATCGAAGAATATCGGATATTTCTAACGCCACAGGAAGGTTTAATTCACCATTAGGAATACTCTCACTTGTGGCCCTCTCAATTAAGGTATCAAATTCACCAACGGTAATTGTCGAAGTCATGAATTCTATAGTCTTAAGGCTATTTTTGTACAACTTTTAATTTATCTCTTCCTGTTAGTTCTCCCTTTTTTCTGGATTCGTAAGGACAATTTCAAATGACTACTATCTAAATCCTAAAAAGAGCCCGTGTTTAATGTATATTCACAGATTCTAATGCTTCTATACTTCAGAGTCCTGCCCATTTATTTGCTTGAATAACAAATATCTTCACTATTAGTTGAGGGGCCCTGACTTTCAGCCCCCCACACACACACACGCCAACATTTACCCGTCCGTAAATTCGTATCAGATGACATAAACACTAGTCTGGAGTATAAGTAATTTCATTAAGTTTAACTATTAAGTTTAGCTATTAAACTCAGTAATTTAAGTACTGATGGATAAACCAAAAAGTTTAATTGTTTCGCAAGGTATTACGAAAATCCGAAAATGTATATCATATTAAATAAATTGCCTCTATCCAAAGACTCTATATACATCACCAAGGGACCAATTCAATTTCAATAGATATTTAATTCTTATAATCTTAGATACAAAACTGAATGAGTCATGATTACTATATCCTATTTGATAATGCACTTGCAGATAAATTTTGCATAGATTGATTTTATTCTGTTTTATTTTTATTTATTTATTTTTCCTTGTCTATCTGAACATATGTAGCATTCTACCAGGGAATTGTTGACAAGAAGCTCCTAACCTTGTTGCAATATAATGATTAGAGACCTCTGTCATACGATGCTATTTACGTTAGCGATCGGAAGAGATATCAAAGAAGATCTACTACTATTCGTGCCTGCACTATGAATAGTATCACCTGGAGAATGATACATTCCGTTATTAATAAACTTTGCTCTTGGCGGAGCAATGATTTGTTCAGCAGGTGGTTGATTTTCTTTGTCATTTTCAATGTCCATCGAGGTGTTTTGCCTCTCATATTCGAACCCTCTCTTTCCCCTAAAGTTTATGATACTGTTATTGCTGGGAGAGTTACTTGTCATACTATCATTGATCTTATGTTCAAAGTTGCACATATGGGGTGTGATAGGAGAAGATTGTTCCATAACACTGAATATACTGTTTTCTGAGTTTGCACTTACGTTTCTCATTGGAGTGTAACTTTGATTCGAGTATACAGGAGATGGAATGTTGGAGGTTGGTATAGATTCGTAGTTGCAAGAGATGTTGGTCTTTCTGGAAAGATCCAATGAGGCAGCAAGTTCTCTCTTCTTTTGCAGGATTTCCCTGAATTCTTGCACAGTAGAGATAAATTTGGTAATACCTGGTTGGTTCTTATACACCTCTAAAAGTGATTTTGGAGCGTCCGCAATTAGATCCATGAATAAGATCTCTAATTGGGTTTGCTTGGACAATGTGGAGGCTGGGGTAATTAAGAATGGGCCCTGATCAGAACTTGCAAATTTGTTAATAATTTGGAAGATACCTTGTGCTATTTCGTACAGCTCAAACTTCAAGAAACTGTATTCGAAGGCAGTTAGATCCATCAAGAACCTCTTCAAGTTAATGAGCTCGATTTTGCTTTTCAGTTCTTCATCTTCGTCATCTTCGTCTATTATCTGGCCTTTAAGGTCGAATTCGATATCCTCTACTGTGGCGTCGCTATCAGTTGAGGACTGTGACTGCCTTTTCCTTCTATGTTCAAGCTGTTTCTCATAAAGCTCGTATTGAATTAGACAATTTTCGTCAGCGTTTAAAACGTAGTCGTTCAGCATTGGTTCATATACATCCCAGTTCAGTGTATCCAGTATGTGTCTTTCCATCTGTAAGAACATAGATTCGTCAAAATTGTTGGACCCGCCACAATACAACACTAGCTCAGACAGCCTTGGGATTCTAGCTCTTGGGTTTGGTCCATAGAACCTACCACCCGTTGGGACAATCACGTTGTTGATGATGTGATTACATCCACCCCAAGTTTTAGCGGCCAACCAAAGACAAGTTGCGACCACAAGTTTAGCTTGGTCCCTCAGGACAACTCTCTTAGAACAGTAACGGTCATACAATCTAACTGCTTGGATGAAAATACCGTTCGTGACACGAGTCATCACAGAAAGCTCAAATAAAAATGTGATGACAGCCTGTCTAGTCTCCTCTGGTTTCATTTCAGGTTGCTGGTCAATTAATTTAGGGTTTGGTTTGAACTTCATAGATTGCTCCAATACGTTAGCAGAGATATCCTGGTGATATTCTTGGATAGTTTCATAGTGTGCTAGTAATTCGGAGTTCGACAGTTCGATAGGGTAGTACTTTTGCTTTGCAGTAACAACTAACCCCAATGATCCACTTGTTAGAGTCATTATAATTTTCTGGAGAAAATATTATTATGTATAAGTTGTAATGAATGAATATGATTTATGAAAGGGAAGAAAGAAAAAAAAAATGTTATTAGTTACTTTTTAATCCTTTAGAAACGAATGCGGCTTCAAATTAGTCTCCCAATAATTGAATATAATGAATGTAGTTAGGGTGTATACCCATATAAGTTGTTTCTTTTTTTTGAACCTGAAATGTAGAGGGGATATCGAATAGAGGTAAAATGCCGATGAGCTTTTCAAATGTCTATTGGTCTCTTTTTTTTAATTATTATATAATCATTACAACGGTTAAGAAGAAGAAACTGACAGGAGCTAAAACTTGCAAATAAGTTATAGTTATATAGAATGTGTGGATCAAGAGAAAGGAACTAAAAAAAAAAAAGAAAACAGTTAGATAACGAATACGAATCATCTCACGCCAAAAAACCAAGGCGGAATTCCTCATATATTTGGCTTCTAAACTAGTATATCCCAGGAAAACGATTGTTATTTGCCAAGAAAACAAAAAAAAAAGAAAGACTTCAGTTCTATAATAACTGTTGCATTAGTTTTTCTTGAAAAGATGCTTATTATCTTTTCCTGTATTGAAGCTATCAATGGGAAAAGATCATAATATTTTGAATTTTTGAAATAACTACACCAAATGCCAAAAAGAAACACAACTGCAAAGAGAGATCAAGCAGAGCTCTATTTGTTTACAATTTGTACGTTTTAGGGAACTTTACTCTACTATTTTTTTTCGCATTTCGCGTTTTTTCCTAAATGAGTAAATGGTCCTTTTTTATTGTTACTTTTCGTGGAATTTTTTTTCAGGGCGTGAACGCGAAAAAAAATATGCAAGCACGAAAATTGCAGTAAGAGGATTTGCGATAATTTTCAAGATGATCTACATTGATGATTCATAGCAAAAGAGTCTTGATATTTTTATTATCTATTTTTCTGAGCGTCAGGCTCCTATATTTAAATATATAATGGCGTTTTCTTCATAGAGCAGTGGGGGGGGGGGAGGGGGAAAAAAAAAGGCAGTCATTGTCATAATGTTTTTTTCTGTAATGTTTTTTTTTTTTTCACCAGCGTTGGATATCGTCCTTGACGTACATGTAGTCGTCGAAGATCAATTCGACCTCGTCGGTTTCGGCGTCGTAGCTGCCGACCCGGACTGACCTGTGGTCCTTGATCACAATATCGCAGCCTTGCTCTCTCAGGAACGACTCGGCAAAAGTGGTGGCGATACCGATGATCTTACACCCCGCGGCCTTACCGGCGGCGATCCCCGCGGGCGCGTCCTCGAACACAACGACCTTGGACTTCTCGGGGAAATGCGTGTTCACAGGGTACCCGAGCCCCTCCCTGCCCCGGATGTAGGGCTCCGGGTTGGGCTTACCCTTCTTGACGTCGTTCGCCGTGATGAAGTGCGAGGGCCTCTTGATGTGCAGGATATCGAACCATTTCGACGCCATCTCGCGGGTCCCCGACGTCGCGACGGCCCACTTCTCCTTTGGCAGCTTGTTGAGGTCCGTGCACAGCTTGACGGCGCCGGGGACCTCCAGCGCCTCCTGCCCGAACTTCTCGGGGATCTCGCCCTCGAGCTTCGTGACCTTCGCCTCGTCCGCGAAATCCGGCGCGAACTTCGCAATCGCGTCGTAGGTCCTCCACCCGTGCGACACCTTGATCACATGCTCCGCATCGAAGTACGGCTTGTCCTTCCCGAAATCCCTCCAGAACGCAGCCAGCGCTGGCTGCGAGATGATAATCGTGCCGTCAACATCGAAGAGACAGGCGTTGACTTTCAAAGAGATAGGTTCAGGCATTGTTATGTTTTGTGTTTGTTTTGTGTTTGTATTGAGTTTGTATTGAGTTTGTTTCATATCTCTATACACACATACACATATTCCTTTGTTCTTATATATTGAGTCCTCTCGCTTCCCCCCCCTTTGTTCGTTGTGCATTGTACAGCCCATGCAGAAAAAGGGGTCCATACACACATGCACACACTTAATCACCGCAGGTAAAGAAAACGAGAGTGGGGCACACACAGCCCACCGAGAATAAAACTGTGACGATTCGGTTTTTGGTAAAACTTTCGTAATACAACGTCGTGGGGGGTGGGGGGGCCAGGGCCAGGGCCAGGGGGGAGGGGGGGATGTGAGAGACCCACACACACAGACCACAGCGCACAGGTAAGGAGATCCCGGGACAAAAAAACCCAATTAAATATATAAAAAAGAAAGAAGAAGTGTCACCGGGTACGAGAACCTCCATTGACCCGGGAACAACGAGAAATTTACCCGGACACAAAACAAGGGGGGACCGGCCGGGTAAATTTCTCGTTGCTCTTTTTTTCATTTTTCTTCATTTTCGCAGCCCCTCCTCTCAACCCCCCCCCCTCCACTGTCCACCACCCCCACCTCCATACTGTAATACGTATAACGTATATATATATATATATCATATTACATATATCACATAACATATATTACATATATCACAAGATAATCCTTTTTTCCATATAAGTATATGTGTAATGAACTAGTCCCCTTTGCTGGTTTTGTGAAAGAAGAAAGGAAGAGCGTATAGATATAATGGATAATATATGGAAAGCGTCTTATGTGGAGGACCAGGACGGCAACAATACGCAGGACGGCAACAATACGCAGGACAGCGGCAATACGCCGCGGTTCTCGTTCACCAACCCGTGGAGAAACGAGAAGATAGACGAGGAGTGTCCGATGGACGTGGACGTCAACGACTACAGCAGGAGGAAGTCCAGTCTCGTGGTGCCGCCCTCGAGGGCCGCGGCACCGAACCCGTTCCAGTACGAGCCGCCTGCATCCGGTAGCAATGCCGGCGGCAACAACAGCAGGTTCGTAGTCGAGAACTCGGCGTACCAGCAGCAGAGACAGATTATGGTGCCGCACCAGGGCCAGCTGGCGTCGAGGTTCAATTCGAGGTACGTTCCCTCGCTGTACAACCCGCAGGAGTTCCAGCGGAGGCAGAGTCTCGCCTCCACGCAGTTCTTCACCCCGAGCTCGAACGTGCCGCAACAGCAGTACGTGAATAACGCCACTGTCACGAGTACCAACAACAACAACAACAACAACCCGGGCAGCAGTCTGGGCCACTACACGAGCCCTAATGTCACCGCTAATAGCTCGTCGACGTATCTGGGCAACCTGGGCCCGAGCAGCGCGGACTCCTTCGGGTCGATACCTATGGCCTCGCCGCATAGAAGGCTGAGTGCGTTCCCGACTACAGGAACCTCGACGTCCTCTTTGCAGCCCCCTTTCAAACAATTGAGAAGAGACGACGGCTCCCCACGCCAGATTACAATCCCACAGATGCACAAGTGCCACTCAAAGAATGACTTGCAACCGTGCGTGAACCCGAACCCGAAATTCAGAAGAGCCTCTCTGCACTCCAAGACTATATCCCCCTTAATAGGCTTGACAAAGAGTCTCTTGATCACATACACCCTGTGTTCGCCGGACTTCACTTACCAAACCTCTAAGAACCCTAAGAGAGTGTTGACCAAGCCAAGTGAAGCTAAAGGCAATAACGGTTACGACAACGTCAACAGCGACTACATTCTCTACGTAAACGACGTCCTGGGCACGGAACAAAATAGGAAATACCTAGTGCTCGATATCCTAGGGCAAGGTACCTTTGGTCAAGTGGTGAAATGTCAAAACCTGCAGACTAAAGAGATCATCGCCGTGAAGGTTGTGAAATCCAGATCAGAATACTTGAACCAGAGTATCAGCGAAGCGAAAATCCTTGAACTACTTAATGAAAAAATCGATCCTAACAATAAGCACCATTTCCTACGAATGCATGACTCATTTGTTCATAAGAATCATTTGTGTTTGGTGTTTGAGCTCTTAAGCAACAATTTATATGAACTATTGAAACAGAATAAGTTCCATGGACTATCGCTACAATTGATCAGGACCTTCTGTACTCAAATATTGGACTCCCTTTGCGTTCTTAAAGATAGCAAACTGATTCATTGTGACTTAAAACCAGAGAACATTTTATTATGCTCCCCCGATAAACCGGACCTAAAAGTCATCGATTTTGGCTCGTCTTGCGAAGAGACTAGGACAATTTATACATACATTCAGTCCAGGTTTTACAGAGCTCCAGAGATTATTTTGGGTATCCCATATTCAACAAGTATCGATATGTGGTCCCTTGGTTGCATCGTCGCAGAGTTATTTTTAGGTATTCCAATTTTCCCTGGATCCTCTGAATATAATCAGCTATCTAGGATTATCACAACACTCGGCTATCCACCAACGTGGATGATTGATATGGGTAAAAATTCTCACAAGTTTCTGAAAAAAATGAACGTTCTAAATCTTGAAATGACTAATATTACTGACAATAATTCAAATGCTTCGCTCAACGCTGCCAACGAAACGAACTATACCACCGCGTATAAAATGAACAAAAACCAACAGACTGGTAAGTATGCTCTGAAGACTATAGAAGAATTTAATAGAGACAATAATGCTGCCGAAAAGCCTGGTAAACAATACTTCAAGTGGACTCTACTAGAGGATATAATAAGAAATTATAGAATTCATAAAAACATACAGAAATCCCCCGAGCTGATAGAGCAAGAAATGAAAAACAGAGAGTGTTTGATCCATTTCCTGAAGGGTATCTTGAACTTAAATCCATTAGAGAGATGGACACCACAGCAAGCTGCTATGCATCCATTTATCACACAACAATCTTTCACAGGTAGATGGTTTCCACCCGGTACTTATACTCCCATGCAAACCAACAGCGGGTCTGCAAATACGCAACCTAGACAGAGCCATGTCCCTGAAAGAGGTTTTAGGCAACCCTCTTTCCAAGAGGGTCCTACCAAAGAGTTCACTAATCTGAAAATAATAGAGGACTAAATGAATGTGGGTATTCTAAAAAAAAAAAAAATAATGTTATAGATGTTGACACAGCTAATTATAATGATCCTTTTAATTATTTATATTTTTATTTATACTGGTTCATTAAAAACGTGGAATAAATTAGCTGCTATATAATAGTAATGAATTTGAAATATGTACGAAAGAAATTAATAGAAAACAAAACTTTTTAGAAGTTTATTATTTATAGGTATATATATATTCGACAATTCTATCTAATGATTGTATGTTAGAGGACCAATACGAAAATATACTAAATGATCTCATTCTCGTTTACTGGAAATCATAAAAACTTATTCTGATACATAATATATTTTTCATATGTTAGAGCATCTAGAATTTAAAATGAAGGAATTTCTTTTCCTTTTTCATTCACCAAAGATAATATTATGATTAAGTGTAAATTTAGTTGTATTTCTTCTCTTACTTCCATCAAGGAAGAATTGAAAAGAAGTGTATATACAAGTTAGTGGAAAGTGGGGTGGGGGAGGGAATAGAAAGTCCAGAGAAATTGTCTATTGATATGTTCCAAAGAACCTTTATTTTTTTTTTTTTAATTCTCTTCTTAAAAAAGGGCATGGTGGCATAGATAGAGAGATTGAATTCTCTAAGTGATTATTAGTTGGGCAGGCTGGAGGTTAAAATAAAATAAAGGGTAAAAAAAAAAATGGATTCATAGGACTCATGCAAAAAAAAATTCATAAGTAAACAAAAGAAAAAAGATATCATGCTTGTAATGGTTGTGGAGGTGCGGCGGAGCCTTCTGGTAAAGGAGGCGCCATTGGTTTTGCTTGCCAAGCAGCGTACCTCTGGAACATCAAACCTACACCTTCGATAACACCCAACAAACAGGCACAGGTAATAGCACTATTTCTTGTGTGTTTCCAACCACCTCTCACAGCTAGCGCACCACCAGTGAAGAAACCAGCAATGATTGCGTTCCATGGATCCTCTCTTTTCCTTACTGCCTTGACTGCACAATCAAATGTAGAGAACAGACCACCCCAGACACCGAAATTACCACCTAATACTGGCGCACGGGCCTTCACCGCACTCATAGCACCTAGGCCACGCTCACCGATAGGAGAGTTCCTGAACCCTTTAATACCGTGCCAGACAACACCACCAATAGCACCCATGGCAAAGGCACCACCAAAATCATTCAAAATAACAATGGGACATGGATCTCTCGAGTGATCAGCGGACATCTCTAATTCTTGTTATTCGTACTACGAGTTTTCTCCCTTCTATGCAAGTCACTACACAACCTGGCGACTATGTGTCTAATATCAAACTTTTCAAATAAAAAAATTTTTTAAATTTTTTTTTCCAGTTTGTCACTCCAACGTGACATGTGATACATAACGTCCTAATTATTATAATAAGTTATGTATATATGAATTTATATAATCTCAAGAGCTCATATAGGATATGTCGGGTTTCTGTTCTCGTATCTCGGCGGAGTCCGTGGCGGTCTGACCTCTATGAAATAGTACACAACCGGCGACCGTGGTCGCGCCACAGCGAAATCACCAAGCTGTGCACTTTCCTCGCCTCGAACATGGTCCGGCGTCCTCCTTCGACTCCTCATCACCCCGCAATGTATGTTACTGTTGTATGTCATTATACTGTTTATATTTTTATTCTAGATATTTGTTAAATCGATTTCTTGAAGTTATTTGTCTGTTTAGCATTAAGGAGCAAAACAAAAAAGGGCCCTCTGCTATTTATATTTCAGCGGGATATTTCTGGTTGATCCGATCCCCGGGGAGTAGGATAATCCTATAGTGCTTTACTTAGGTTGGGAAAACAACTTCGATTCCCGAAGGCGATCCATATAGAGTTTTCAGTATCCAGTATTGGATGTGCAGCTGTGTTCATTCCCTCTGCAAGTCCTGCAAGCCCCCGCTCCCCTTATTTTTTAGTCATTTCTTTTCAGACTAACCTTTTGGGCAATATATACGAGATCACGAGAACTTACTACTTATTCTATCATTATATTTTATCTATAATTATTTGTTTTCTCATATTATTAGTGAATACAACTTGCTGGCGTGATTGCTTATTTGCGCTATCACTCTATATCCTCTATCTCTTGTTTTTCTAACAGGTATGCGGCGTAAGGTGTGGCCCTCACCTGGGAGATGTTCTGTTGGAAGATGGTCTTGCTGGATGCTCCGCCGTACGTCTCCTTTGGACACTGGCTCAGGTACTTGCCTAGCTTCCTGCCGTCGTTCAATACCACGAACTTCTTGCGTGTGTTCGAGTCGACGAAGGTTTTGATGATGTCGTAGGCCCAGCTGAACACGCTGGGTACGTTGACGAAGTACTTGGCGTATAGCAGCTCAGGGTAGTATGTCTGGAAGATGTTGATGACCTCCTTGACGCACGCTTTCATGTCAGAGTCCATCCGCCACACGGAGACGGTCTTGTAGTCGTGGACCTGGGTCATGTAGTTGTTGGCTTCGTCCTGGAAGTCCAGCAGTTGCAGGCCTTTCTCCATAAGGCCGATTCGGTAGCGGAGAAACAGCTGCACGTCCTTGAACAGCTCTTTCTTCTTCACGAGCTTGCCGTACAGGTTCCATGTGACTACTCGTTTGTTTGCCTCGTCGTCGGGGTACCGCGTCAGTATACCTACTTCTTCTAGCTCTGGGTTGTGTGTCTCTTTGAACGCACAACTCAACGGGTTGAACTTCTGCCTCCATTTCAATATCTTGACCAATTTCTCAACCACGGTGTCGTATTCGAATTGGTACGCCTTACAGATTTTGAGCAACAACGAATCTGCGATAACCTTGTTATAATACATAGTCACTTCCTCAGGTGTTCCATGCTTGTTACTGATCTTGTGGCCGAACAACTCATCATACCCATTGCATCTGGTCTCGATGATTTTGCCGACATTGTTGGAAAGTTTCTCAAAACATTGTTTTTCCTTGTCGTCTTGGAACTTCATCGCAAGAAGAATAAACGGAACGGGTTGTTACGGTTTTCCTTCGTCTTCTGACTATATTATAAAGTTCATCAATTGATTTCTATTTTAAAATTTTTTTGTTCTCACTCTTTCACACACACCCCATCGCCCAAAAGAAAAATTTAAAGGTTTATCACAATATAAAAACAACATCTTGAAATAAATAACAAAAATATATAAAAAAGATAAAATTTAGAACAATTTAGTAATGAATATATTGGGATGAAGATAGCAACTTTATACAAAAAGAAGGAATTAATCATTAGTACTTTCTTTGTTAAATAATAACAAAAAAAAAAAGAACAAAAAAATAAAAATAAAAANNT